>PVJC01000451.1:0-125328 GCA_004026665.1 Murina feae
CCAGTTTATAATGGTTATTATTATCCATAGATGAGTGAGGACATGTGGTATTTTTCTTTCATTGACTGGCTTATTTCACTTAGCATTATGTTCTCCAGCTCCATCCATACGCCTGCAAATGCTAAGAACTCCTTCCTTTTTACAGCAGCATAGTATTCCATTGTGTAGATATACCACAGCTTTCTAATCCATTCATCTGCTGATGGGCACTTGGGCTGTTTCCAAATTTTTGCTATGGTAAATTGTGCTGCTATGAACATAGGGATGCACATGTCCTTTCTGATTGGCGTTTCTGGTTTCTTAGGATATATTCCCAGAAGTGGGATCACAGGGTCAAAAGGGAGATCTATGTTTAATTTTTTGAGGAAACTCCATACTGTTCTCCACAGTGGCTGCACCAGTCTGCATTCCCACCAGCAGTGCACGAGTGTTCCTTTTTCTCCGCATCCTCTCCAGCACTTGTCGTTTGTTGATTTGTTGATGATAGCCGTTCTGACAGGTGTGAGATGGTACCTCATTGTTGTTTTGATTTGCATCTCTCGGATGATTAGTGACTTCGAGCATGTTTTCATATGTCTCTTGCAAGCCTCAACTTTAAACATTTCTTCTAGAGTTTATTTCCTTCTAAATATGTACTTATTCCACAACTGCATACATTATTTTGATTTCCTTTTTTAGAAGACAATGATTTGCCCCACCTTCTCTCCTCCACTTCCCCTTATGTCTGTCCTTCCAGTATAATGACTTCAGAAGCATTGGTTATATTAATATTCAGAATTTGAATTATTATAACCATGCAAATATATACTGTGGGCTGTGTTACATTATGATGGCATTTTTTTCTGGTACAATATTTGTTCCCTGAATTAGTAATAATTTTTCTTTTACTTATGTTTGTCTACACCTATCAGTAATTATTTTTACAATTTCTAACAGAATGTTTACATTCTACTAAATTTTTATTTAGGTATAAAGTCCACCCTGGCTACAGCCTTCCTGGAGGACTCAGGCTGCTGGCCCAGCCTGACCTGCCGGGTGCTCCTTCGGCCTCTCCGCAAGCCTCCTCCTCACGTCTCTCCCCTTTGCTCTGATAATGGATGCCCATCTCTCTGCATCCTGTGTGTTTTTCTTGGATATCTTCTATATTCAGAAATGTTTCTCCTTTCTTCATAATTTGAGTCTAGAGTTCATTCCAGAGCAAATCCTTTATTTAATTGATACTTTGGCTACTTATAGAATTATAGTTTAAAAAACAGATATTTTTGCTCATAATAATATTAAAGTGCATCTCCAATATTATTCAGCTTCCACTGCTGCTATTGAGAAGACTACTGTGCTTCTGATCTCCTGTGACCAGGTTTTCTTCTTTTTAGTACTGTCTTTTCATCTCAGTGTTCTAAAATGCTTCAACACTGTGCCTTGCTTAGGCACTTTTTTAATTTTAGTGGATATACATCTGGTAAGCAATCTCAATCACAAAACTATTCAAATAAGTCAAGGTAATATCCTATCATTTTTCTATTCCATTTCTCTGTCAAATGTGTATTTACTAATTAGGTGATAAATCTTCTAGGCCTTTCTTTCCTCTAATTCTTTCCTATTTATGTCATCCTGTTCTTGTTTCATGGATGTTTTAACCTTTCATTTCTCAGGGTTTTAAAAACACGATTTTTAAAAATAAAATGTACTTGTGATGCTTTCCTGCTTTTATTTCTTCTGGGTTTCTTCTCCCTGCCCTCCAGTCTTTCAAACTGGAGGCTTTCTTCAAATGTCAAGTTATCTACTGTTCATTTGTATTTCATTGCTGTTCACTAAGAACACTTGGAAATTTTATCAAACAATGACTATCAAGGTAGGATGATCATATTGGGAACTAGCCAAATTATTGAGACTGAGGACACAGGTTTGGGCTGGTAGGGTTGACTTTCAGTTATTGGATGAGAAATAATAGTTGATGGCCTAAGGGTAGTTGAGCTACCCAGAGATAAATCTATGAGGGAAGATATCTCACAGCCAACTCTTAGGAAATATCTAAGTTTTATTTATACACTATGGCCTTCATTCAAGAATTCTAAACATAGGCTATTAAAACCCAGGTGATTGTTGGGAACAATATAGTTTAAACAAATAGTGTTTATGTGCAACCTTTAAAACAGTAAAATATTTTCTATCTAGATACATATTTAACAAATATATCATGAGCACCTACTATGTGTCAAGCCCTGTTTCAGTGCGATGAGATAAATAGACATGTACCCTGCTGTCAGTGGACTTGTCATATCATGTTATCAGCAATTACATAAAACTTTGCCTCTAAAACAAGCTGAGAGAAGCATATATTTATGAGACGATTTCTCTTATAAAAAGAAAATTCTTGGCAAGAAAATAAATTAATGCAGCCAGAACTTAGTTAATCACATTCAGATAGACTGATAATTATCATTCAGTCTGTTCTAGAAGGGCTCATAATGTCACACTAAATAGCTCTGATAACACATGTTCTTTGATATATGCCCAGTTAAATAAAAGGAGACATGTTTGGGTAGACCATCTGACTTTCCAAGTCACTAGACACTGCAGGGTGGCAGTTCCTTTTGGGCCAGCTGAAGTTAAAACAAGGTTTACAAGCAGTGGCCAGCTCTAATGTATTTTTATTGCATATCATTAGTCTTATAGGACTTAAAGGATTCTACCTATGTAATTATTTCCATAAAACTACTTTATAATGATGAGAAAAGTTTATTTTAAACATGTGAAAGTTATTCTGGTACAGTTGTCACAGCACTGACACTGATAATTTTATCCATATTCAATGACTGAATATGCCTAAAAGAGAAATCTGTACATTGGGCACTTAATATTTTCATTGTAGCATGTAAGTAAGAAACAAGAGATTATGTGACCACATTTTAGATTCATAGTATTGTGTATTATATTGAATACTAGAGGCCTGGTGCATGAAATCTGTGCATTGGGGGGTTGTCCCTCAGCTCAGCATGCACCCTCTCCAATCTGGGACCCCTCGGGGAATGTCCGACAGTCAGGCATCCCTCTCACAATCCAGGACTGCTGGCTCCCAACCGCTCACCTGCCTGCCAGCCTGATCACCTCCTAACCACTCCCCTGCCAGCCTGATTGATGCCTAACTGCTCGCCTTCCAGCCCGATTGCTCCCAATTGCCCTCCCCTGCTGGCTCGGTCTCTCCCAACTGCCCTTCCCTGACAACCTGGTCATCCCTAACTGCCCTCCCATGCTGGCCTGGTTGCTCCTAACTGCCCTCTCCTGCTGACCTGTTTGCCCACAACTGCCCTCCTCTGCCGGCCATCTTGTAGCTGTGGGTGCCGCCATCTTTGAGGGCATGGCATTCAATTAGCATATCCCCTCTTTATTGGCTATGGGCGCCAGCATATTTGCAACCTGCTGCTCAGTCATTTGGTCGTCCCTCACTAACCCCCCTGCCGGCCTGATTGCCCCACACAGCCTGTTCAGTCATCTGTTCGGTTGTGATAGTCACTTAGGCTTTTATATGTATAGATTTTTCTTTCTATTATTTATGTAATTACAATGAAACTTAGTATTTGATTTTATAACAACGTCATACAAAGTTGGATTTTCCAGAATACCAATTTGGACCTAAATTGACCTGACTACTTGAGAGCTGTGCTTTACACACTGCAAACAACACTACTGTCTCTAGGGAGATTAGCTTTGTAAGCAAGTATCGCAGGTGATTCAAAGCCAGTTAATCTCACATAAAAAATGTTAATTGCATTGGCAAAGACATTGCCTCTGATCACTCCATGGTTATATAATTAGGGACCTGGCCATTCAGAGGAACTTTAATCTAATTGATAAGCAGTCAGCAAACAGCCCTTGAGATTTCTAGCCCTGTTTTTCAATGTGATTAGGCATAAGGTGATAACATGGAAAAATCAGTGACCTTATTTTGACATGCCTTAAAATGGCCTGTTCATTATATAACAGTTCAAGATGTATATATATGTACATATATATGTATTTTAATTGTTCAGAGCTTCCTGGGATACAAACTCCGTTGGGCATTAATGGGTATTAAATGTGATCATTTATCAATTTACTGTATAGTTCTCATAGGAACTTAAATTTTTAATCCTTCTAAATTGACATTTGTTTGCAGATGATTTTTATACAAAGCAGTAAACCCAAAGACATTTCCTTGTAATTTTTATAAAGTGCCTGAAAGGGGCATGGCTTGTGTTTTGTTTATGGTAATAGTAGCCACTACAAAGCACTTAAAATATATTTCTGCCTGTACAGCTTTTTAAATATTTAATATTTATATTCCTGATTCTCACATTTTCTTGAAATAAAATCTAGTCAAAGAAACCAGAAAATAGTTTTTACAGAAAAACTATTTTCATTTAAATAAATAATAGACAAAGAATTTTTAACATATAGTTATGTAGGCAGTTGAAATTGCAAAGTAAGTAAACTTAGTATAATTATCAAAAAATAATTATACTAGTATGATTGTAGCAGTATGATTTAAAGATAACTGTTGTAATGGGTGCTATGGAAATTCTCAGACTAACACTTAAACGCTGTGACTAAAATCCAATGTGTTAGTAAATGTCAATGTTACTTTGTTGGAAGGCACAACCTAATATATTTAGGTATAAAACCCATCTGAATGTACCATGCATATGCAAATCACTTTCATCTGGGTTATTCTTTGCATTATCTTTTTTTTAATTAATTGAATTACATTTTTACCATGAGCCAATATTAGACTTCCAAAAATTCTATACCACAAACTCTCCTGTGGTTTTCCAGTTGCTAGGCAACTAGACTCTGCTTGAGGGCAGAAGAGAATAGAGCAGGTTCCTTGCAATGTCCTCCTTCCCTGATGAGTTCATCAGAACAGCAGCAGGGAATCCTATATCTTGCTTCTTCTTGAAATTACAAATTAGGTGCCTCCACATGTCTCCATAGAAAACAATGTGACTTAGAAAATGTATGATAACTAAAATGCCCTCAAGGATCCTGATGGTGTCCCCTGGATGAAGAAACAAGTTTAGGTTTATGACAAGTCTAATGTGAAATTTGCCCTTCCAATTATACTCAACTGTTGCCATTTTGTGACTGATAGTATGCTAAAGAAAACACACAAAATCTTTGAATGAAAGTATGCATGTGTGTTTTAATGGAATCAGTCTCACATACCATTACACAACTTATTTCATAGTCAGCATCATTCCATGAAAATGTTCCATGATGACATGATAAAGAGATAAGTAGCTTTAACATTACAATGACTTACTAGTTTTTTAATGTATGAGTTTGCCACAATTTATCCTAAAATTTTCCATTTTCCAAGACTGTTATAATGATCATATGCAGTTCTTATTTTTTGTTGCATTTATAAATTATCAAGTTATTTTCTATATTTGCAGTGTTGGCAAGAGTTTATTTTGATTTTTCTCTAATGTGCATACTTTCCTTCTTTTTCCTTATTAATTAGTAATGTCTATCTTATTCCAGATTTTCATAGGCATAACTTTAATATATGTTTTAAAAATAATTTTTGCCTTTAATTTCTGATATATCTTCATCATGCTTAAGAAATTTCTTTAGATTTTATCTTTTTTTTAGATTTTTTTAATCCAAGAGTTTTACTATACCTACAAAAATGATATATTTCTTTCCCCTTGTATTATATAAGAAGTCTCCTTTATCTTATAAAGACTGCATTTGATGTCAAGTACAGAAACCTGAGTAATAATTGCTTAACTGTAAAGGGTTTACTTTTGTCTTATCTACCATTTCTGCAATGAAAGAATCTGCACACACATATACACATGTGCACATATACACATGCCATATCCATACTTTACCTGACAGTTCATGCCAATTGCTAAATAGAAACTTGAGAATCTTTCTAGACCTTGCTTCTTCAGCATCTACTTCTGATTGATTACTCAGTTCTGATAATTCTTTATTCTGTCCACTTTCCACATCCTTAGAAACACTATGTCAGTTTAAACTGAAACAAGTCTTAAAAAGATACTTTGAACTAATCCACTGCTTCATGTTTCACTTCTAATTCATCTTTCTCAGATTTGTTAACATGACCTTTCTTCATAGGTTTATTAAAAGCTAGAGGCCCAGTGCACACAATTCATGCACGGGATGGGGGGTGTCCCTCAGCCCGGCCTGTAGCCTCTAGCAATCCAGGACTGCTGGCTCCTAACTGCTCACCTGCCTGCCTGATCATCCCTAGCCCTCTAGGGAAAACTCATTTTTCTTGACATGGCATACAAGGTTCTTTATGGTCTTGACTAACTCCTACCACTTTTTTTTTAGACCAAAATGCTGGCCACTCACCAGCCACTAAACTCAAAGCCTGGCACAGGAGAAGCTGTATTAATATGATCGGAATAAATGAATAGGTGAGGGAACGACCTCCTAACTAGCTCAGCCATATGTCAGATTGTAGTAAAATATCCCCATTAAAAACAACCGTGGCTTAGCGCTCTTTTAACTTGGATTATTGCAGCTTTTAAATGAATTTGGATGGACATACCAAGTGATGGGGGGAGGGAGTCAATTCCACACTTTATGCTAGTGATTTATTTTTATTATTAACATTCCCAGCCCTCATAGGGAGATACTGATCTTATGCCTATTTACTTCCAGAAACAATAGGTCAATAACAACTATGCCAGCATGAAAATAGTTGTTAGGAGCATGTAGTGTCCAGAGTTCAAAAGTATAACACTAAACCCTTCCATCCAACATGCAGATTTGTTCTGTTGTGAAGGGGGCACACTTAGCTAATTTATTCTACTACCTAAAATCATTAGAAGCAATCTTTGTTTCCCATTTTTTATGGATTATTAAAATATTATTTATTTATCATTAAAAGAGTCTTTGTGATAAAATGCTATTTACCTTGTTTTATGACTTGGGGTTGTGGGGTATTGAAGAACAAATAAACTGAGCATGTGTAGGTTTGTGTTTTAAAAAAATCTTTTGTCTGAACTGTCACCTTCATGGTGGAGCAATATAGTTGCCTTCCTTCTGAATACCAATGATGGTATTAAATATGCCATAAAATACGCTCTTGCCCTGACCCGTATGGCTCAGTTTGCTGGGTGTCGTCCCATGCACGAGGGGTGGACTGGGGGATTCCAGTCAGGGCACATGCCTGGTTTGTGTGCTTGACCCCTGGTAGTAGACAGATGTTTCCTTCTCACACTGATGTTTCTTCCTCTCTTCTCTCTAGAAGAAGAATTTTTGAATGTTTTAAAAATATTGTCTTGTAATTATACATTTGTTTTATGAATATGGATTTTTAGTCAATAAAATTATGTATTCTCACTCTATTTTCTTAACATATAATTTGAAGTGATTTATTTTCTTTAAAGTTTTCTTGCTAAATATGTTTACTTTTTGGCAATATATTCACGTTTTTAAATTGCATTTGAAACTAAAGTCCTAATTGACTAAATGTGGCCATATGACCAGATAAATTATGTCAACTTCCTAAGGATTTCATCTTTCTTTTCTTTGACTTCTCTTTCTACTTCAATAAGTAGCACTATTTTGGGCTGTTCTATTGTTTGGAGACATGAGCTGATAAAATTTAAATGGTAATTTAAATTATCATAATTTGACCATGATAAAAAAAAAGAAATTAGACAAGGAATTGAAGTGTGTAAAGAAGTATAACACTACTTTTTGTTTTATATTTCCCTTACATGGTAAGATTCTATGAGCAGCTATTATTTTTTTCCTAGCTGTATGTAGAAAAGTGATAGAATGCAGATTAACAGAGCTAAGTACAGATTAAAAACAAGGAATAAAGGACAGAAACATTGTAACAGAATGCTAGATAAATAAACATAAAAGTTAACTAAAGAGAAAATGGGCAAACTTTGGGAACACTTAAGAAAAAGTAATAAGAAGTGGCCTTAAAAATATATAGGACAGTAAATAGTATAAAATAATTAAAACGAGTAATTTTTATTTAAAAAAATCAGATTGACAGCATTTTTATTTAAAGAAAAACAGAAATCAGTCATTCAGCTATCCATACATGAATTGAAAACATTCATGGAAGTGTTGGGTCAATGATAAATGATAGCCTAAGTGGGGAAATTTAGACAACACTTTCAAAAGCACTTCTTTTGCTTTCTCTAGCATTCCTGATGGGATAATAATATATGTTTTCTTTACATTAGTTTCAACTTTCAGTCTTCCAATCTGAGCCATCCTAATAAATTGAAATAATCACTTTTATCTCTTTCCTCATTTATGTGGAATTTCATGTACAAATTTTTTATGACAAGATCTGCATGATTTAGCTCAGGAATTCACTGAAGAATCAATGTAATATCTTTTCCAAAAGGCTCTATACTTTTATATACAAAGCATAGCTCTTTCTGTGATTCAAAATATTTTATTTTATTCAATTACATTGTATTTGTAAGTATCAAGATAAGCTGAAATACAGTTAGGTACTTATGTACCAAAAATAAACAATAATTTTTTATAATTTTTTAACATTTTTTCCAGAATATACTTAAAGCACGCAGTATATTTATTTTACTTTACTTTTTTTTCTCCTAAGAACGACCCACATTCCTCAGGAGACCAATTAACCAAGTGGTGCTGGAGGAAGAATCAGTCGAATTTCGTTGTCAGGTCCAAGGAGATCCTCAACCAACTGTGCGGTGGAAGAAGGATGATGCAGACCTGTCAAGAGGAAGGTAAAAACATCACATACATGGAAAACTGTTAGATAATCAGTGAGTAATTAGAAAGAAAAGCACCCTGATTGCACCACCAAACACTCTTATATTTTGGTGTATTATTTTCACATACTTGTTTTTCACACATGCAAGCCACATAGATGCTCTTTTATACACTGAAGTCTTCCAGGCTGATCCCCACTTCATCTATTACCCCTGAATATCAAGGATTCCTGAGATGCTTTCTTCTTCATGATCCTTGTTAGTTCTGCCATTCTATTACTGCTCAATTCTTTTTTTTTTTTTAATACATTTTACTGATTCTTTACAGAGAGGAAGGGAGAGGGATAGAGTTAGAAACATTGATGAGATAGAAACATCGATCAGCTGCCTCCTGCACACCTCCTACTGGATATGTGCCCCCAACCGAGGTACATGCCCTTGACCGGAATTGAACCTGGGACCCTTCAATCCGCAGGCTGAGGCTCTATCCACTGAACCAAACCGTTTAGGGCTACTGCTCAATTCTTGACAACCATTCCAGTTGCCTCCTACAGCTACAGCTCTGTTGCTCTGATACTGCAGCCCACATTGGACACTGCCTTTCTTTGTTGTCCAGAGCATCACTAACAAAAGGCTACTGATTATAGTTGACTGTAAGGTCTGGAGTATAGGAGATATCTTATTTAACACAATTCTGAAGGGGCAGTAAATAGTTGACATCACTGTCTACATAAGGAAATTTCTCACTTAGGGACTCTGTATCACTTTCTCACTTGCCATATCTTCATGGAGAATTTCTTTTCCATCTCTTCTATCTTATTCTTATTACTAAATCACAAAACCCAATCTTTCAGCACTCTAGATTAAGTTAAAAATGCTTCTCATCCAATATAATAAAAGGCTAATATGCAAATTGACCAAACGGCAGAACAACCAGTCACTGTGACGGGCACTGACCACCAAGGAGCAGATGCTCAATTCAGGAGCTGTCCCGGGGTGGTCAGTGAACTCCCAGAGAGGGAGCGCTGCTCAGCCAGAAAACGTGCTCATGGCTGGTGAGCACAGTGGCTGTGGTGGAGCCTCTTCTGCCTCCACTATAGCACTATAGATGTACTACTGCCAGCTTAAGGGAGCGGGCCTAAGCTGTCAGTCAGAAATCCCCCAAGGGCTCCTGGACTGCTAGAGGTTGCAGACCAGGTTGAGGGACACCCCCCCCAAGTGCACAAATTTTGTGCATCCGGCCTCTAGTATTTTGTTAAATATTTTTGTCTAAATATTTCCAAGACTTTGCCTTTTATGATCAAACTAGAGGCCTGGTGCATGGATTCATGCACTGGTGGGATCCCTCATCCTGGCCTGCAGGGATTGTGCCAAAACTGGCTCTCCAACATCTCCTGAGGAGTCCCAGATTGTGAGAGGGGGTTGTCAGGTGATGGAGCCTGAAATCAGGCTTCCTTCTCTTTGGTTCTGGGTGCATCACCTGAGAAACACAGCTGCCATGTTACCGCAGCTTGGCAGCTGCTGTGTTGAACATATGCCTCCTGGGGGTCAGTGCACCTCATGGCTACCAGTCGGACAGTCAAATGGTTGGCTGATCGGCCAGTCGCTTAGGCTTTTATATACATAGGTAAATCATTCAAGTGTTTTTTTCTATATAATGATCAAGTCTAGCTTTAAGATTTGTTTTGTTTTCCTCTTAGTCTTACCTTCTGAAATTACAGCCATCATATCTTCTATAATCATAAAATTTTACTGCTTTTTTTCTACTTTTCTCCTAAAATAATAAATTCATTTTTATTCAACTAAATTAAACATGATTTCATGGAAGTCATTTGCCTTTTATGTATTTTCACTGACATTGCTATCAATACTTTCTTGAATTTATATACTTATTTAAGTATCTCAATGTTATATATCCCAAGGTCTATGATGTTATACTTTCTAAAGTCATATCATCAATAGCACTAGCTTCAACCAAACATTTTAAATAATGAGAAGTTCTTTAGAAACTATGGGAATAAGGCAAGTGAATAATTTAATTCACTTAATTTTTCAGCTAAATTGTAGAGAAAGTTGCTTCTATGTTTCTTTTGTCACTTTGCTTTCAGATATCTTGTTTTAAAGGATGATTATCAGGTGAAGTCTGTGAATATGAGGCTCCTCAAGCCTTATCAATGGGGGAGCAGGTTAAAAAGGATGAAGCATTTGTGGAGTTTAGTTGTTTGTGTAATCAGTACTTTTCTTCAAATTTGAGAGCACTTAATGTATAATTTTAAAATGGTGATGTGATATAAGATTCAGGATGAGATTAATTGTATTACAAAATTTAACCTATTCTAAATGAAAGTCAATTTTTATTTACTGGAATTAAATAGCCTTGTTGAAAATGACTTAACAAATAACAATAAAAACACTTTCACTTTGGAATAATTTTGGATTTGTAGAAAAGTTACAAAGATAGTACAGAGAATTCCCATATTCCCTATATCTAGTTTCCCCTATTGCTAACATTTTTAATTACTATGAAACCCTTCCGACTCCTAATTAACAAATGCTAATATATATTATGCATTTTTTTTTACATTATTTTGATTTCACCAGTTTTTCATTAATGTCTTCCTTCTGCTCCAGGATTCAGTCTAGGGTTTTTGTTTAGTTGGATATCATAGGCTATGGCATTTACTTGGCATGTTTTCCCAGTTCCCTCTGGTTCTCAGTATTTCCTTCTTTTTATGACCTTTACTTAAGGTGTACTGACTTAACATGTACTGGCCAGGTAACCTGTAGAGCATTCCAAAAACTTGGATTTGCCTAGTGTTTTCTCATGATTAAACTGGGTTTGTGGAATTTTAGGAAGAAAGTCACAGAGAATGTCATCACTTGATATCAGGTTTATGTGATATAAAGGGTGACATAATATCAACATGGTGATCCTGCCATTTTTAATTCTTAAACATTATCCAGCTAACAAAAGTTTTAAAAATAGAAAGTTGTAATAGTGTATAGCATTTTAATGGGCATATGTCTTTGCATTTTAATGAGTATATGTCTTTGCATTAAAATTTAAGCCCAGTTTGATTTGTTCCCAGATCAATATAGGTCAGCAATTTTCAACCCCATATGCCCCAAGGATTTTTAAAACATGCAATACCTGACTGTTTAGTCAGGGCCACTGACCTGTTTTTCTTTAGATTGTCAAACAAAAAATGACAACAGCCAACACAATAATAGCTGGCTATATGAAAAATTTTAAATGATACCTATTTTTTGTCATAGAGGCAAAAATATATCTATATTGGTGTGCCACAGAATTTTAATAATTAGTTTGTATGCCATGAGATGAAAAAGGTTGAAAATCACTACTCTAGATGTTAAGTCATAAATCTGACAACTTTAGTTGCTATTATATTTTTAAAACCTTGCCAAGTTCATTTGCTACAAAGTTCAAATAATGCATATAAATCAACAATAGTATTAAAACTATGTCTAGAATGTGTGATATATAGCCCTCTAAAGATAAGGTTAAAACTTTGAGAAATCTTATCTCTACTACTCCCTTTAAAATGTTTTCATAGGTTCAGCCTCTTGAATCTTGTGTTACTGGTATGAGAGTATTACAGAGTTTTGTGTGACCAGATAAATATTTTTGAAGTAATAAGCAAATGGCAATACTGTGTAAGCTTTAACTTGTATTTTAGAAGGGCTTAAAGCAAGGATCAGTGAGATATACAAATTAAGGTTAGTATTTTTATCTTTTCCTTGAATCTTTAAATGTTATGTCAAAGAAGCGTATTCTTTCTTACATTTGGATGCATTAGCATAAGCTTCACTTATGCATAACGAAGGGAAACAGATCTCTTTACTGGTGAGGAAGAACTGTAATGACTTTTAACCAACCATAGTCTAAATGAGCATCATTGATTCTATTACATTATTTAGGTTTCAGACGAGGGAGACGGCCATTGTTCCTGTGTAAGCAATTGTAGTGGAGTGGTGTGGAGACTGGCATTTTTTTGGCATAACATTTAAAGCAATTTGAATAAGGTTTGTGTAGTAGTTCATGTATGGTAAGCTTTGTAGGGCAGCTGCATAGCCTGTAATTACTATGTAAGTAATATGTGACTATTTTTCTTTTGGAGACAAGAAAAGCTTTTCAATTCAAGTTTAAATATATGAAATGCTGTGATAGCTATTCAAACCTTCAATACAGAAGGTTTATTTGTGCCAACCCTTCAATAACCAGAGATGAATTAAGGGAATGTATTTTTTCCTTTTCCACAAAAATAATTTTTAAGTAGTACCCATGTTCCTCTTTGATTTAGCCTGAAGCTCTTAACCTTTCTCATTAACTATCTTAATGAAATTATAACATACCTTAGGTGAATAGTATTAAAGACAGTTTTTTGATTAGATGAATATTTCAGTGAAGTGGGAAAAGTATTAGTTACCAAGACTAACAATAATCCTGATGACCAACCAGGAAAATTCATTATTTATTTGGATATTTTCTATATGACAAAGGGATAAAATAGTAAAGAGCCTTCATTTCATATATGTTATCATTAAAATATTAATTGCTTGCAGAAACTTTTAAAGGTATTACTATTTCATAGTTGAAGATTTAGAAAGAAAAAAAAATATTTCTTTCTATGATTGTGTCAAGTATCAGTATCTTTTTTCCAGAGAGCTTCTATATATGTGTCCTCAAATAAATCAACACAGGCTCATCTTAGTGACATGCATTTTATAAACCAATATGAAAATAAAGTGGGTGTGGTGAACAAAATGAGGAGATAAGGGGATTTACATTTTAAAGTAAATATGCTTATGCTTTTTAGAAGCATATTAACCTTCTTAAAGCAGAGTTCAGACTGCAGAAGATGCATTTTTGCATTTACTTACATTCATTACTATGTTTGTAATGTTCATTGCTAGACTGTAAAAAAAGCAATTCCAAATAAAGTAAATATTCTGTTAATAATTACGTTTTTACTAGAGGCCTAGTGCACGAAATTTGTGCACGGAGTGGGAGTGGGAGGTGGGAGTGGTGTCCCTTAGCCCAACCTGCACCCTTTCCAATCTGGGACCCATTGAGGATGTCTGACTGCCTGTTTAGGCCTGATCACACCACTGGGATCAGGCCTAAATGGACAGTTGGACATCCCTTTCACAATCCAGGGCTGCTGGCTCCCAACCTCTCACCTGCCGATTGCCCCTAACCACTCCCCTGCAGGCCTGGCTTCCCCCCAACTGTCTTCCCCTGCAGGCCTGGGTTCCCCCCAACTGCCCTCCCTTGCTGGCCATCTTGTGGTGGCCATCTTTGACCACATGGGGGAAGCCATCTTTGACCACATGGGGGCAGCCATCTTGTGATGGTCAAATGCATATTACTCTTTTATTAGATAGGATTATATGTTAATCAGATTTGGTGATGTTGAAAAATATTTACATACTGAATACATTAAAGAAAGTTAAAACTGAAGTAATCCTAATTTCTTCCTTGAGTACCACATCTTTCTTTTTCAAGGAAACTTAGTGCTTTTTGCTAATTAATACTCTTACGATGATCAAGTGCCTTCAGCACATCTTTTCATGTAGTCTTTCACTTAAGAGAAGTTGCCAGAATTTATAATAACTGGCTCAAATTAGCATCTTATGCCAAGTCCCATAATAGCATGGCGATCTTGCATAGTATTATTCTACCAAAATAAAAAATACATACTTATACATATACACAGATATACTGAAGCTGTATGGAAAATGTATAATCTAATAAAAGAGTAATATGCAAATTAACCAACACTCCAAGACACCCAAGCCACGCCCACCAGCCAATCAGAGTGGCTATATGCAAATTAACCCAGCCAAGATGGTGGCCAGCAGCCATGGAGCTAGAACAAATAGGAGGCTTCAGTTACACCAGCAATGGAGTTGAAACTGCCTGCCTAGGCCGGCTGAGCCTCTGCTCAAGGCAACAATGTTTCAATTATAGAAGCCATGGAACTGAAGCAAACAGGTGGCTTTGTTGCCTGCCTAGGCCTCCACTCAAGGCAATAAAGTTTCAGTTATAAAAAATAAACAAGTCCGAGAAACCTGATTCCAGCCAGCCTTGCTGGGACTTTGGGTCAATAGGAGCTGTGGGCAGCCTGAAAACAGCCATCAGCCCCTCACCCAGGCTGGCCACACCCCCATGGGGTGAGGGTCCCCATTGGAGATGATTGGCGAGTCTGCAAACAGCCATCAGCCCCTCACCCAGGCTGGCCAGGCACGCCAGCAGGTGGACATCCTCTGAGGGGTTCCAGACTGTGAGAGGGCACAGGCCAGGCTGAGGTACCCTCCCCAAGTGCACAAATTTTTGCACTTGGGGGGGTACCTCATATTATATTATAGTCATATTATATTGACATAAAGAAAACAAAATGCAATAAATTTACAACCAAATAAATAAAATTGAAGTATAGCAATACCACAATATTCTTTTCAATCTAATATTAGGAAAGAGAATAATAATTTTTCTTCTCAGAATATAGGTAAGAAGTAGTGTGATTAATATAATTGCAGTTTCTTATTTGGGCTTGTCAGTGCAGTTTGCATTTTAGTTAATTATTAGCAGTCTTTTTAAAAGCCTTTAAACAGGAAATTTAACAATCTTCATTAATCATGTCACTTTCAGTATATCATGACTATTTAGTTCAATGATATTTCTTATATTATTTTTATTTAAGTTCTAAACTAATTCTAAAGTGATAGCAACTTCCTCAGTAAGGATTTTGAGTACAGAAAGGAATGTTCATAATAGCTTGTTAGAGAAAAAAGGAAATAAAATATGCCATTTACATTCCTACATATGCCTGCAAATTCTAAATGCAGTAGATAGATGGCTTATACACAGTGAATATAATTCATGAATATTTCATAAAAATATAAAAGAAACTGGAGAATAAAAGTCTCAAGTTATATAGTGTAAAATTCTACCAATTTTCCTGAACCAACTGATAATTTCTTTTTCTAAAGTGCAAGTCTATTTTAAGGGAGACTTTTTAGAGTTCTTAGTTGAATGAAATGTGAGATTCACCTAAATACATGATCCTTAGGAAAGGAACTGAATAGAACCACTTATAATTCCCTTTTTCACACTAAGTGGCTCTTTCCACTTTGCCCTGGAGAATGCTCTTGTGTTAATTGACTGGAAGCTCCATTGTTTAGAGCATGTGCTTCTGGGATGCAGAAATGCTGAACAGGTGCTCAGCCACCCTGCCGAGGAAATCAGCTTCTTCACAAACAGTGTGGGCTTCAAGGACATGTGGTAATTTGGGCTTCTGATAAATAACCATGCTGATTAGGTTGGCTGGTCAAGATTGGTCCATTAAAACGGGTTTTTAAAAAGAAGGAGAAAAAAAACACAGAGCAAGTGAAAAGCAATATATATAAAACAGTATATGTGACAGCTGAAAAGTGAATCAGTCCTTAAGATTCAAAAATATAAAGAAAAGAGCTACTGAATATTCTGTGAATTTTCCATGATACCGATGTCTTAGCCATTTCTATCTGAAAAAATATAGAACTGCCTGGACAATTGCTGTGAGATGTGTACATATAGCTATCACTAATATAAAAACTATTTAGGCCATTGGCAGGAATATTAGGTTTTCTCCTTGTTTTGACACTTTTTGATCATTTATCCTTTCAGTTACACTCCCATGTTCTAGAAATGATGTTTGACAGATTTCTCCACCGTTCTCTAGGAGTATAACCTTGAAGAAGCTGTTTAAGCCCTTCATGTTTTACATCCTGCTGATATGGACCAGCAATGCTACAGAAGCAGTGATTAACCTATGTCCTGACACATTTGTACAGGGTGAATAATTATGCTGTCTATTCTAACTCAAAGGATTATTAAAATGATGTAACTAATTCAAAGCAATGTAAACACTTTGAGATGGATGCACATAGCAGGTGTTCCAGTTTTATAAATTTAACTGACTGGTGGCATGTAATATATATACATATCTAAACTAATAAAAGTGTAATATTGAAATTAACCGTTTATCCGGGATGGGGCAGGCCACGCCCACCAGCCAATCAGAGCGACTGTATGCAAATTAGCCCAGCCAACATGGAGGCTGCCACTCACGGATCTGAGTAAACGGCAGCTTCCATTGCGGCAGGAGTGAAAGTGAAACTGCGCCCGCTCCCCTTAAACTGGCTCTAGCAGAACACACATTTGCAACATAATAATAATCATAGAATCCTCGGGAGCTGAAGGAAACAGCAGGCCTAAAAGTAACATTGTCTCATTATAGACATCGCGAGGTGAAGCAGAGAGGAGGTTTCATTAGGCCGGCTTAAAGGAACAGTGTATCAATTATAGAAGATAAACAAACCCCAGAAACCTGCATCCAGCCAGCCTTGCTGGGACATTGGGTCAATGAGAGCTGTGGGCAGCCTTAAAGCCTGAAGGCGCCAATTAGCCCGTCAGCCATGCTGGCCACAACCCAATGGGGTGAGGGACGTTCCTGGGGGGCTTGGCCAGCCTGGAGACAGCCATCAGCCTGTCACCCAGCTTGTCAGGCACCCCAGCAGGTGGACATCTCCAGAGGGGTCCCAGACTGTGAGAGGGCACAGGCCAGGCTGAGGGACCTCCTGAGTGCACAGAGCAGCTGCAGGGCAGAACAGCGCAGGACCCAGGACCCGTGAGTGGGAAAGAGGCATTGGCGGCCGGGGTCCTGCTTGCCGGCTGCCCAGGCCCTTTGCAGGACACCAGGGAGCAGGAAAGAGGCAGTGGCGGGGGGGGGGGGGTTGGTGGCCTGCTTGGTGACTTCCCAGGCCCTTTGGGGGCACTGAGGAGTGGGAAAGCAAGGCAGCAGGGTATCGGTGAGTGGGAAAGAGGCAGCGGGGGCGTCTTGGCCTGCTTGGTGGCTTCCCAGGCCCTTTGCTGGGTACCAGGGAGCAGGAAAGCAAGGCTGCGGGGGCCGGGGTCCTGCTTGGCGGCTCCCCAGACCCCTTGGCGGCACCGGGGAGTGGGAAAGGAAGGCATCAGGGGACCAGTGAGTGAGAAAGAGTCCGTGGCCTGCTTGGCAGCTCCCCAGGCCTTTTGGGGGGCACTGGGGAGTGGGAAAGCAAGTTCTTAGGAAGGCATCAGGGGACCGGTGAGTGAGAAAGAGTCTGGGGCCTGCTTGGCAGCTCCCCAGGTTCCTTCCAGGGATCAGAGAGCAGGAAAACGCTGGCCTGACCATGAGGTGGGGTTTTCCCTGCTTTCTGGTGGCTGGAGAAAGATGGGCAGTAGGCAAGTTTGGGAGGCAGGCAGCACCCAGCCCTGGCCACAGCTCAAAAAAAGAGAACAACATGCAGGGGAGGGCAAGAGTTTGAGAGATCAACATAGAGGGGGTGCCTGCTCCAAGCCTGGGGGCAGGCCCCTAGCAGGTAGACACACATAGGAGGACTGCTCCGAGCCTCAGATGCAGCTGAGGGCAGGTCTCCAGTGGTGACACACACACACATACACACACACACACAAAAGGCGCCTGGCAGACTGGGGCCATCATAGGACATCCACTGAAGGGTTCCAGACTGTGAGAGGGGGCAGGCTGGGCTGAGGGACCCCCCTCCCACCCCGCCCGTGCACGAATTTTGTGCACCAGGCCCCTAGTGTGTGTGTGTATGTTTCTCTCTCTCTCTCTCTCTCTCTCTCTCTCTCTCTCTCTCTCTATATATATATATATATATATATATATATATATATATATATATATATATATATATACATATATATCTTTAAGTCTGAAAAATATAGAGTATAGAGTTTTTATGCATACTCTTTTTTGCCAATTGATTTTCAAAGAAAATATTGTTGATTTAATAAATATAACTTTTTCTTTTAAATAACATGCACTTATTTATAAATTTTATCAGACAGTTTGCCAAGCCTGGGAGTTAACACCTATTTTCCTATCTCTGGGAGATTGTCCATGATCCAGATTATTGTATCCCAGCCCCAATGCAAGAAGACATCTGGTCTGGGACCCTCTAATTTCACACATTATAATGTATTGTATGTCTGCTGGTAATAAGCAAACCACTGCTTTTATAAGAAGATTATGTAATGATAAAAGCAAGCAATTTTTGCAGGATTTAGTTTTCTACCCACTCTTCTAAATGCTTTTTGGCTTTTTGCATACATTAATTATATTGGTCTAAAGAATGTATAATATTAGTCTCATTTAAGGCATATGGAAACAGAAGCTTACAGAAGTTCCCATAGTCACACATTAATACATTCTGGGTCAGGACTTGATTTAGAGCCTGTCCAACATGAAACCTGCATTTGAAACTAATGGGCTTCCTAATTACATGGTTATGACTTAAGGACTTGAGCCACCTAGAAATTTTATATTTTAGACAGAATTTTAGATAATCAGTCCTGGCCGGGTGGCTGGTTGGTTGGAATGTCGACCCATATCCCTAAAGGTTGTGAGTTCGATTCTCCCCCAGGGTACATACCAGGTTGTGGGTTTGTTCCCTAGTCAGGGCACACGTTTAGGAGGCAACTGAATAATGTCTCTCTCTCACTCTCTTCCCCTCCCTGCCCCCTTTCTCCCTTTTTCTTCCTCTCTTTAAACATCAATACTAGTAAAAACATATTTACTAGTCCTCAGATAAGGATTAAAAATTTAAATACTCAGTTATGAATGAATAACTTTGTAGGCATATTATTATAGCATTACTGTTAAGAATAATTTTTAGACCAATTTCGTAAGCCACACATAAACTGGCTTGGCATTTTGAAAATCAAACTTGAATCAGGTCAAAGTTACTGTGTTGGAGGCAGAAGATATAGATTTTGTTTACAAACAGGATTAATTAGCAACTTTTAGAAAGATGCCAAAGTGGTGCTTTTTTCTATGTTTTCATCAAATAGGTGCTAATAGTTGCTGTTAACACAAAAATAATTGCCACCTAGCATGGGGAGTGCAAGTTGCCTTGTCCTGTGACTACATTGGCCCATCTGTTGAGAATCTCAGCTCAGAAGCAATACAGGAACTGGCATCCAATTTGGGCTCTGGCCAGTGGTCAACTAACAAGCTGGGACACACTTGGAATAGGAAATACCTTGAAGTCAAAGACGCTTTCCTGCCCATTAACTGGCAGCTCTGGCGTTGTGTGAGACCAGAACCAAGACCAGGTGCCAGTTTGCAGAGCAAAAGGATCTGCCTAAGTGCCACCTGTCATTGGCATGTAGGTATTATCCCACATAGGAGCTGTGGTGCGTGGGTGTTACATGTGAGAAGTTGGGACATGGCCATGTTACATGTTAGAGCATTCAGCTAGGTTGAGGTTGGTCTAGGGTAGCATTTTCCTTAACCCAAACTGTAGGAAAAGCCAAAGGCTTAAAAGGAGATAGTCATGTGTCACACCATATCTCACAGGTGGCTATACTATACATTTACCATTGAAAACATTTTCCAACCTAGATTTTCACCTATACTATAAACAAATTTTTAAAAGGGAAGAGTTTTTAATTGACTTTATTAAAACCAATCCTTGTGTTCACAAGAGAATTTGTGCTTAGAATCACTTAGATAATTTTTAGTCACCCTTAAGATATATTTCTGATTGGTTTTGTTATTATTCAGATTAAGTTGAATTGTAATGCGGGAATGCAAGGTAAAATGGAATTTAGGAGATCAGCATTCTTATCTCAACTCTGCCAAAATTTGCCATGTTATTTTAACCAATTTGCATTTGTTTGAGTACCAGAGTCCATATCTACAGAACGTGTGAGTTCAGTTGGATGGCTTTTATGGTGACTTTAAATTATGAAATTCTATGATTCTATGAATGGTATCAACTCATCTTAAAAAGTATGATAATACATTTTATTGGAGTATAAAAAACACAGCAAATTGAAACACGTGGGCCTAAAAGTGCAAGTAAAATTACACATAAGCCCATTACTGATGAAAATTACTTTTTGTGTTTTGTATACAGCTTGTCAGATATACAGAGAAATATTTTTTAAATCTTTATTGTTCAGATTATTACAGTTGTTCCTCTTTTTTCTCCCCACAACTCCCCTCCTCCCAGTTCCCACCCCACCCTCTGTCCTTACCCCTCCGCACTGTTCTCATACATAGGTATACGATTATTATCCAGTCTCTTCCTGCACCCCCAACACCCTTTTCCCCAAAAACATTGTCAGTCCACTTCCTTTCTATGCCTCTGATTCTATTCTATTCACCAGTTTATTCTATTCATCAGATTTTTTATTCACTTGATTTTTAGATTCACTTGTTGATAAATATGTATTTGTTGTTCATAATTTTTATCTTTACTTTTTCTTCTTCCTCTTCTCAAAGGATACCTTTCAGCATTTCATATAATACTGGTTGGGTGGTGATGAACTCCTTTAGTTTTTTCTTTTCTGTGAAGCTCTTTATCTGACCTTCAATTCTGAATGATAGCTTTGCTGGGTAAAGTAATTTTGGCTGCAGGGTTGAGAAATATTTTTTAATGAAAAAAAATTGACCCTGAATTTTTATTTAGGTTTTTATAGAAAAAAATCTAATACTGATTCAAGAGTTGTTTTTATTATATTCTTCTTTTTTATAAACATACTAGAGGCCCAGTGAATGAAATTTTATGCACTGGTTGGGTTCCTAGCCACTGCCAGCTGCTGGCCGGGGCCTCACTCTCTTCCCTAGGCCAACCTGCCCCTTGGTTGAGGGAGCATTTGCAAAGTATGTTTTTATTATTTAAGACTAGAGGCCTGGTGCATGAATTCATGCATGGGTGGGGTCCAGCTGCCCACCTGGGCAGGGGCTGTGCCAGTCAGGGGGAGGGTCTGTGGGAGGTTGGGGGGGACAATCAGGGCCCGATCAGGCTGGTTGGCCACCACAATGCAGGTCATAGTGACTGGTCATTCCGGTCATTCTGTTGTTTCAGTCACTTGGCTTTTATATATATAGATTACATAGTACTTAGTCTAGACCAGATACACTCTGCAATTTATAGTAATGCATTTATCCATAGGAAAACTTTATTATGTAAGTGCTATTATTCTCCTTGTATTATAAATAGAACACAAAGAAAGTAAGTATGGCAAAATCCGTACTTTTGAACACTACTAATGGCACTGGGTAGGGACAGTTTTTTTCCATTTTACAGTTGGAATTGAAGTTTAGGAAAGAACTCCTTAGTAAATGCTTGCCTAGATCAGTTATGTCTATCAGAGAGTCATAAAATATAACTGTGTAATAAAGTATACATTAAAGATTTTATAATATTTATCATAATGGCACTTATCATATATAAATTTATTATAGCACCAGGAGCCTGGTGCACAATATATTGTGCACTTGGGGGGTCCCTCAGCCCAGCCTGTACCCGCCCAACCTGCAGCCCGCCACCCACCCATCGTGCCCCACTCGCCTCACACACCCAGGCCTGTCAACCCCCCCACATGTCCCACTCACCCTGCCGCCTGCACAGCACTGCCTCCGCGGTTGTGCTGCCAGCCTCCATCTTGGCTGAGTTAATCTGCATACAGCCACTCTGATTGGCTGGTGGGCGTGGCTTAGGCATTCCAGAGAAATGGTCAATTTCAATATTAATTTTTTATTAGAGTAGATATAAATCAGTTTGCATGTTTTAGAAGGTTAGTATTATTTCCTGCTGCCTATTGAAACAAAGTTCAAAACAATTCTATATTTATTCTTACAGAATATTTTAACTTAATATGTTCATGTGCTTTTCTCCTTAACATTGAATCTGGAAATAAAAATAGTTCAGAAGCTAAAGAAATGCTTGCTGAGAGAATTTAATAGTATTAATGTATAAATCTAGAACTATGAACTGTTTTAGGGCATGATAATTTAATTTCTCTTTTTTATCTTTGTTGTCTAACAGTGCTCATAGCACAGTTGAATTTACTGAGAGCATTATTTTACATTTTCTCAAGAAATAGTATTTCTCAAGAAATTGTATGGACACTTATGAACTAGTAGGCAAGACTGAGTTCCAAGCTTCATATTTTCTACCAATGTGGTGATATTATTATTATTATTATTATTATTATTATTATTATTTCTTTATGCAAAGTTGCTGTTCAGCCCATCTATTCTAGTCAACTATTATTAAAAAACAAAAACAACAACACAGAGAATAATTTGATATTCAGTATTACAATGGCATTATGGATGAGGGTTAAATATTACTTAATGTGTGAAAAAGATACAATTGTCAAAGATAAGAGGAAAGAGAATAAGTACTTCCAAAGTATTGTAAGAATGTACCACTCTCCATACAGTAGAATCAATTATTGGTGAACTCTACTTCATTTGTTACATAATATTAACTCATTGGTGCTTCATTCTAAAAGCCTTTAAGTAGAGATGGGGATTGTCTTGGGGCACTTATGAAAAAAATTAAAGTGCTGAAAGTCCCTTCTGAAAAGGTGAATCTTCATGTGACAAGAATTCAACGTAGAAATTTTGCTGATCATTCTTATTAGCAAGACTGTTACAATCACAAAAGTTAACATAATAGCTTTTCAAGCCACGATTACTACATAATTTGTAGTAAGATGTCAATTATCTCAATTTAATATTGTATTTCAATAATTACTTCAAAATAATTAGACATATTTATTGGACATTTCTATATATTGATATTGCAACACACAAAAAAAGATAAGTTTGTTCTGGAGTAGAGGGTAAAACTGTAGAGGGTATGAAATACATATTTCCTTATTTATGAAATAAAGCAAACTACATTGAAACTATGATATACAAGACTCTTTAGAGTTTTAGAAAACAAAAGCAACTTCAGTTCCATGTGACCTGGAGATGGGTCTGGAAAGGAGAATAAAATTCCTGTAAGTGGAACTTCAGAGAAGACTGTTTAAAGAGACAGATGGAAGCAAGAGGAAAACGCTTTAGTGATGGAATACGTAAGCCAGTTATTAGTGATTCAGTTTGCCTTCACCGTAGTGAAGTGGCACTTAAGGGCAGCAAAGTTAGCTGAGGTTTTATTATGAAAGCCTCTAATTCCAAGTAATTTGTTTACACTGAACACACTATGAAATGGGAATTCAAGAAGCACATTGAATAGAAATGTATATTTGCCTCTATGTTTAGAAAATTGAATCTCATATTTATATACAGGGTAGTTTGGAGTAGAGAAAGTTTGGAGGTAGATATACATATTAGAAAGTTATTTAAAAGGATGTTAAGGAATGACATTGAGATATTTCCTGTGAATATGCAATCATGCTTAATAATTCAAATGGCAGTACAATGGAAAGCTTTATTTTGTAGGTAGAAATTGATTGCATATCAGGGTTTATGTGAAAAAAGAGGTTAAAAGTAATACTGAAGTTTACATTTGTGACCCTGGATGAAAAGCGTCATATTTAATAAAGAGAGAAATACAAGATTTCTTTAGCTTAATTATTTTTAAACATATCTAATCTAATAAAAAAGTAATATGTAAATTGACCCTCAGTCCTTTATACCTAAGCCATGCCCACCAGCCAAGCCACCCCCGCCTGCCAAGCCCCAACCACCAGCCAATCAGAGAGACTATATGCAAATTAACCCAGCCAAGATGGCAGCCACAGAGCTGGAGCAAGCAGGAGGCTTGCCCCAGTGATGTCTGCCTAGGCTGGCTGTGGCCTCCGCTCAAAGCAACAAAGTTTCAATTATAGAAGATAAACAAACCTCAGATACCTGCTTCCAGCCTTGGGCTCAAGGAAACATTGGGAACCTGGGTCTTCAGAGGCAACCCAACCTGGGATCCAGTTAAAGCAACAAAGTTTCAACTTTAGAAGTTAGATAAATCCCAGTTACCAATTTTTAGCCAGCCTTGCTGCAAACAGCTAACAGCCACTCACCGAGGCTGGCCAGGTACCCCAGCAGGGACCCCCTCCCTGAAGGGGATATGGCCAGCCTGAAAACAGCCCTCAGCCCCTCACCCAGGCTGGCCAGGCACCCCAGGGAGGGACACCCACCTTGAAGGGGCTGTGTCCAGCCTGCAAACAGCCATCAGCCATTCACCCAGGCTGTCCAGGCATCACAGCAGGAACCCCATCCTGATCTGGGACACCCTTCAGGGCAAACCAGCTGGCCCCTACCCATGCACCAGGCCTCTATTCCTATATAATAAAAGGGTAATATGCAAATTGACCTTAACAGCAGAACCACTAGGAATGACTGGTCACTATGACACACACTGACTACCGGGGGGGCAGACGCTCAATGCTGGAGCTGCCCCCTGGTGGTCAGTGTGCTCCCACAAGGGGAGCTCTGCTCAACCATAAGCCAGGCTGACAGCTGTCAGCACAGCAGTGGTGGCAGAAGCCTCTCCTGCCTCCTCAGCAGAGCTAAGGATGTCTGACTGCAGCTTAGGCCTGCTCTGCACTGGCAAGTGGACATTCTCTGAGGACCCCCAGGCTGCCAGAGGGATGTCTGGCTGCCAGCTTAGACCTGATCCCTGGGGAGCGGGCCTAAGCCAGCAGGTGGACATCTCCTGATGGTTCCCAGACTGTGAGAGGGCACAGGCTGGGCAGAGGGATACCCCCCACCCCGGAGTGCACAAATTTTTGTGCAATGGGCCTCTAGTAATAATATAATGTCACTGAATACAATTTAGAGTTGTGTGAGACCCCATAGTATATTTTCTCATAGTTAAGAAGAAAAAAATGGCAAATCCACTGTGAGATGCCATCTACGAAGAATGATTTCTAATTTCAGAGATTTTGAAATATGAACAATGTGTATCTTAAAATTGATTAACTATGGAAGAAATATCTAATACCTATAAGTGCTTCACATGCAAGTTGATTTAATCTTCACAATTGCTTTATGAAAGTTTCTCTTACAATTCTTATTTTACAAATGAAAAATATAAGAGGCAAATTTAAGAGTAAAGAGGGATTTGAATCCAAGCATTTTAGCCCTGAAGTCCACTTTCTTAACCATTAGTACACTGAAATAATTAATTTAAAAGACATAATATTAAAATAATAACAAAATTTTAATTTTCCCGAGGACCCACTAGTTTCATGGTAGGCATTTACAAGGTTTATAATTAATCTTTCCAACAACCTTGATGTATGAATTCTTTTTTTAAATTTAATTTAATTTTAATTTTGTTTTATTGCTTAAAGTATTGCCACGAGTGTTAGATAGGTCTCCATTTTTTTCCCTTGACCTTCCCCCCTCCTCCCCTACCCCCCAGTGTCTTGTGTCCATTGATTATGCTTATATGCATGCATGCAAGTCTTTCAGTTGATCTCTTAACTCCCCGCCAGCCCTCCCCAGCCTTCCAGCTGTAGGATGACAGTCTGTTCAATGCTGTGTGAATTCTTTAACAGAGGAGGAATTAAAGCTTAGAAACAATGAGCAACATGCTCAAGGTCACAGGATCCGTGGTTAGCAAAGCTGGATTCAAACCCCAGGTCTCTCTGGCATGAAGATTATGTTCATTCCCCATTTTGAATCTGGAACCCCCTTCATTCCCTCTACAGCTATTGTGATTTTATTTTTTGTATGTCCATGTAATTAAGAGAAAATAGTGCTAAAATTATCATTGTTGAATTATTTATTTCTGTCTCCTCAACAATTTTTGTCATATTTATCATAATCTCAAATATCCAGCACTCCATCTGGAATGTGGTGCTCACCAGATTTACACTTAGGGCAGTGGTTTTGGTCTGGAGCTAACTTTGCTACTCCCACTCCCAGGGAGACTTATGACAATAGCTGGAGACATTGTCAGTTACCACATTTGGGGATCAAGTGCTACTGCCATCCACTAGGGTTAGTCTGTTCCCAAATGTCAGCAGTACTGAGGTGGAGAATCCCTTATTTAGTGGGAGAGATAAGCCTGGGCATCACTCACCTGAAATAATTGAATCTAGTTAAAAATCAGACTTTGAAGATAATGGTCTTTTTTTTATTGCCTTATCTAGAAAGAGATATCAGTGAGATGGACAAATAATATCATGATTGGATGTGACATAACTATGTCATCATTGAACACAAGAAGAAAGCCCCTGGTTTTATTAATGACTAGAGTTGAATGTATACTTTTTTGCATATTTCTAGAAAACATAAGGCTGGGATTTTTAAAAATATTCTTTGCTATTTAAATAGTTGCTGAGTTGATAAAACTAGTTCAGAGTCACTAAATTAGAGAAGTTCCTGAAACTACATTTTCAAATAGACCGACCAACCCACAAGTTATGTGGTACACCTAATGATGACATTTCCCCTATGGAGCTGTGTTGAATTTCTAAATTATTTCTTAAGCACCTTTCATGCGGAGGTTTATGTGGGCAGAAGGAAAGGGAGAGAGCCTTTCAAATCTTTGTTGGCTGGTTCAGACTGAACATCTCTCTGATAATGCAGAATCCACCCCAGTCCCAATAACTCAGGGATGCTTGCTTTCAATGCCAAGGAACGCAACTTCTTAAAGTTTGTCTAGCACAAGGTGACCAGATGTCCCGCTTTTGGCAGTACAGTCCTGATTTTTAACAATTTGTCCCACGTCCTGCGGCGTTTTAAAAAAGTCCCAATTTTTGGAAAGAGACTTATGTACTACTCTTTGTAATATTTCAAATAATAATAATAATAATAATAATAATAATAATAATAATAAAGCCCGGTCAATGGTGTCCCGCTTTACCAATGTTAAAATCTGGTCACCTTAGTCTGGCAAAGAACTCAAGTCCACCAAGTAGCTGGTACGTTCAAAAATCCATTTTACTCCAAACTTGTAGTCCTTTGACTCAGAGTTCGTTACCGATTCAGAGAGTCCAAGAAGAAGAAGCCGCCTATCAAAAACACGTGGTCTAAATTGTGTGCTCTGTGGAGTCTCATGCGTTTAATTCCTAAAGTCCTTTTCTAAAAGGATTTAAGTTAAAGTTAATTTCTATCCCAGCTGGTTTGGCTCAGTGGATAGAGCATTGGCCTGTGGACTGAAGGGTCCTGGGTTCAATTCTGGTCAAGAGCACATGACTGGGTTGCCAGCTCGATCTGCAGTGTGGGGCATGCAAGAGACAGCCTATCAATGATTCTCTCTCATATCTCTTTCTTCCTCTCCTTTCCTCTCTAAAATCAATAAAAATATATTTTAAAAAATTATTTTCTAACTAAACACATTACTGTGAAATATATCCGCATTTCCAAAAGTGATATTGCAATTCCAATTCCTATTGTAAATTGTCTTAAACTAATTTAAGCCAATAAAATAATTATTTTTAAATTGAAGAAAATGTAAACGGTCTTCACCACTTTATTCTACAATGTTCTTTTTAATTGTGAAATAATTGTATTTTTGACATAAATTTTTATGATCTAATTAGTTAAAAAACTTATTGGAATAATACATGTAATATTTCAAAAGTGTAAGAAGTAATACATCTAAGTAATCACAGATATTTTACTTTAATATTAAATGTTAGTGAAAAATTTATTACAAAGAGGGTTGTATAATAAGGACAGAATTGAAAATTATTAAATATTTCTTTCTGATATTATGAACTCAAGGAAAATCCTAGTATCTCTATAATGGTTTGAATTTGATTTTATGTCATTGTGGAAGGAATAAGGACTTCACATAAAAAACACACATACACACAAACACACATGAACATAAGCACACATACACACAAGCACACATGTACACATATATACATACACACTCATACTTAATCTTCAAACTTTTAAGAGATTTAAATTTAGTAAAAATCAGGGTAACTAAGGGGATATTAAAAGTCCTTTGAAATTCTGAAAGCAGTTATGTAATTTTCAGTGTTGGGTTTTTATCCTTTCTGCATATAATACAAAAAAATAATAACAATACAGTCTAATCTAAAGCAAACAAACAAACAAACAAGATCTTTGCCAGGCAAATAGTGAATATTATGTCAATGATAAAAAATATAAATTGTGCTTCATGTATCATTAAAATCATGTGAATGCGACGGCCGCAGAGTAAGTGGATGCTGCGCAAACATGCTCCCAGGAACAAACTGAAATTACAACTAAAATACAGAAAACCTTCCTGAATAATCAACAGAAGAGTCACAGGAGAGAGTCCTGATACCCGAGGATCAAATTGGAGACTACAAAGAGACTAATAGGAGGGGCAGAGGCTAGAAAGAGCTGGCCAGGAGCCCACCGACAGCAACAGACTTTCCAGAGATATATCTCAGCTGTGAGGGGTTGCCACTGACAACTCCGGGGTCTAATTCTCAAGCTGGGCCCCCAGCAGAGAGCACCAGAACTGAGAAGGGGACCCACATAACATCTGGCTGTGAAAAGCAGCTAGGTTGCTGTTGTCCAGGGAGTAACAGGTGAAAATTCAGTACCCTCTTAAAGGACCAATGCACAAAATTCCCTGTGGAGCCACCCACCTTGTGGTCTGACAGAGGGAGAGCGGAGTGGACTGGAGCTGTGTGAGCAGAAGCCAGGATTAGGGATTTGAGTGTTAGAGCTCAGAAGGCAAACCTCCCAAGCACCCCAGAGTTTGATGAGTCAGTCATTCCCTCACCCAGTGGAGGACGCCTTTCCCAGACATTGCCTGGGGGGAAGATTATTGGAAAACACCTTGCCATGAGGCCACTTAAGAGACTAAAAATAATAATTAGCTGCCAGGCAGAAGCAAGGGACCCCCCCTTATTGAAAAACAACCCTCACCACACCTGAGAACAATCTGCTGGGGACAATTCCAGGCAGAGTCCTTTCAGTCTGTAGGCAGAGGTGGTCTCTGGAACCTTTGAATCTTTGCCTGATCTATTTAGTCAGAAACTGAGTTTGACACTGTTTTGCACTAGAGATTGAGAGGCATAGAGGATCTACCTAATACATAGTCACAAACCAAAAAAGACAGCCAAAATGAGGACACAAAGAAAAAAAACCCAAATGAAAGAACAAGAGAATTCTCCAGAAGAGATAAATGAAGCAAAGATAAGAAATTTATCTGAAACAGAGTTCAGAGTAATGATGGCAAAGATGCTCAAGAGCATGAAAAAAGATATAGTAACTATGAAAAAAAGAACAGTCAGAAATAAAGAGTGACATAACACAAATAAAGAATACATTAGAAGGAATACACAGTAGATTAGGGGAAGCTGTGGATAGAATAAATGAATTAGAAGACAGTTTAAAAAATCAGTCAGAGAAACAAGAGATAAACAATTAAAGAATAGGAGGATAACTTAAGGGAGCTGTGGGACAATGTGAAACATAACAATATTAGCATAGCAGGTGTGCCTCACAGAAGAGGCAGAAAGGGAGAAAGAAATAGAGAATGTGTTTGAGGAAATAATGGCAGAAAACTTCCCAAACCTGGTAAAGGAAAAGGTCTCACAAATTCAGGAGGCACAAAGAATCCCAAACAAGAAGAATCCAAATAGACCCATGTCCAGACACATCATAATTAAAATGCCAAAAATACAAAGAGAGACCCTTAAAGGCAACAAGAGAAAAGAAAGCTGTCACCTACAAAGGAGTTCCCATAAGGCTGATACCTGATTTCTCATCAGAAACTCTACAGGCCAGAATGGTATGGCATGAAGTACTCAAGGTAATGGAAAGCAAGGATTTGAAACCAAGATTATTATATTCAGCAAGGCTATTATTCAAAATAGAAGATGAAATAAATAGCTTCACAGACAAAAAAAAAAGGCTAAAGGAGTACATCACCACCAAGCCAGCATTGCAAAAAATGCTAAAGGGAATGCTATTAATGAGAAGAAATAGAGAGAGAAATCTATGCATACAGAATTAAAATGGCAATAAATACAAATACATACTTATCAATAATAACCCTAAATGTAAATGGATTAAATGCTCCAGTCAAAGGAATTCTGAAAAGGGTAGTTAAATCAATACAAAAACATGACCTAACTATCTGCTGTCTACAAAAGACCCAACTCAGAACAAAAGACACACAAAGCATGAGAGTGAAGGGATGAAAAATAAAAATATTTTTCCATGCAAATGAAAAAGAAAAAAAAGCTAGAATAGCAATACTCATATCCAACAAAATAGACTTTAAAATAAAGGTCATCACAAGGCACAACAAATATTACTTCATAATACTAAAGGGATTGATCCAACAGGAGGATATAACTCTGGTAAACATATATGCATCCAATATAGAAGCACCTAAATATATATATATATATATATATAGTCTAGAGGACTTTAAGGAAGAGAGTGATAATAATACAGTCCCTAGTAAGGGATGTTAACACCTGCTGACTTCACTACATAGATCTTCCAGACAAAAAATTAACAGGGAAACAGTGACTCTAAAGAACACACTGAGACAGATGGATTTAATAGACATTTATAGAATATTTTACGCCAAAGCAGCAGAAAATACAGTGTTCTAAGTGCACATGGATTATTCACAAAGATAGACCACATGTTAGGACATAAAACAAGTCTCTGGGAGTTCATGATTAAAATCATATCAAGCATAGCCTCAGATCACAGTGGAATGAAATTAGAAATCAACTACAGTAGAAACACCCAAAACATTCAAACACATGGAGATTAAATAGCCTGCTATTAAACAATGAATAGGTTACCAACGAGATCAAGAAATAAATAAAAAAAATTATGTAAATAAATGAAAATGAAGACATAACAACCCCAAATCTCTGGAACACAGCAAAAGCTACCCTGAGAGGGAAGTTCATAGCACTGCAGGCCTACCTCATAAAACAAGAAAAGTCAGCAATAAACTATTTAACCATACAATTTAAAGAACTAGGAAGAGAGGAATAAGAAAAGCCCAGAGTGAGTAGAAGGAAGGAAATAATAAAGATTAGAACAGAAATAAATAAAATAGAGACTAAAATAAATAATAATACAAAAAATCAATGAAACTAAGAGCTGTTTTTTTTGAAAGGATAAACAAAATTGATAAAACATTAGGAAGCTCATCTAGAAACAGAGAGGACACAAATAAATAAAATCAGAAATGAAAGTAGAGAAGTAACCACTTACACCACAGAAATACAAAGGATTGTTAGAAACACTATGAACAACTATATGCCAACAAGCTGAACAATGTGGATGAAAAAGACAAATTCTTAAAAAATTACAATCTCCCAAAATTTAATCAGGAGAAATCAGAAAACCTGAATAGACTATTAACAACTGATGAAATACAAGCATTAATCAAAAAACTACTAGCAGGAGACAGCAAGATGGTGGCATAAGGTAAACACCGTAAATGCAGCCGTGAACAACTATTTCAGAAAAACCATGAAAAGAACACACGGACACCACTCGCACCCACAGGAAGGCTGGCTGAGTGAAAATCCTACAACTAGAAAAGAGTCTGAGACTCAGAGGAGCGGCGGAAGCAAAGTACAGAGGTACGGAGGTGCACGCACGGGGCTCGGGGAAAGGGTTGGTGCCAGAGGTCATGGTTCTTTTCCAAAATGGAGAGAGCCACAAGTTCCCAGCAGCTCTGAACTCCAGCTCCAGGCGAGTTTCTGAGGACCCAGACACCCAGAGAAGGGGGACTGACTGGCACCGGGAGGAAATCCAAAATGGGTTTCTCTCAGTGTTGTTTGCAGCAATTACTGTGGGACACAGAGACCTGGTGTCTCTCAGCGCAGGGCTGAGAAGCGCCATAGCTATTTGCTCCACCCTGCCCTGCAATAAACTGGTGAATAGCATAGAATCAGAGGCATAGGATGGAGTGGATGGACAATTTTCGGGGGTTAAGGGTGTTGGGGGTGCGTGAAGAGAATGAACAATAATTGTACACCTATGGATGAGGACAGTGGGGGGGCAAGGACAGAAGTTGGGGTGGGAAATGGGAGGAGGGGAGCTATGGGGGAAAAAAGAGGAACAATTGTAATAATCTGAACAATAAAGATAAATTAAAAAAAAAAAAACTACTAGCAAACAAAAACCAAGGATCAGATGGCTTCACAGGGGAGTTTTATCAAACACTCAAAGAAGAACTAACACCTGTACTAGTCAAACTATATCAGAAAATAGAAGAGAAAGGAACACTTCCAATCTCTTTTTATGAGGCCAGCATTATACTAATTCCAAAACCAGATAAGGATACTACACAGAAAGAGAACTATAGGCCAATATCCCTAATGAACATAGATGCTAAAATCCTCAACAAAATATGAGCAAATCACATTCAGCAATAAATTAGAAAGATCATCCACCATGACCAAGTGGAATTTATTCCATAGATGCAAGGGTGGTACAATATTCATAAATCAATAAATGTGATGCATCACATAAACAAATGAAAGACAAAAAATTCACCATCATATAGATAGATGCAGAAAAAGCATTGCACAAAATCTAAGACCCATTTTAGATAAAAAAAATCCCATCAAAGTGGGAATACAAGGAACATATCTCAACATTAAAAGGCCATGTATGACAAACCTACAGGCCATATCATACTTAATGGGCAAAAATAAAAGCATTCCCATAGGAACAGAAACAAGACAGGGAAAGCCACTTTCACCACTCTTATTCAACATAGTATTAGAAGTCCTAGCCACAGCAATCAGACAAGAAGAAGATATAAAAGGCATCCAAATGGGAAAGGAGGAAGTAAAACTCTCATTATTCACAGATGAAATGATATTGTGCATAGAAAACCCTAAAGACTCCACCAAAAAAACTGCTAGATTTAATAAATTAATTTGGCAATGTAGTAGGATAAAAATCAACATCCCAAAATCAAAGGCTTTTTTATATACCAATAATGAATTGTCAGAAAGAGAAACAAACAAACAAAATCCCTTTTACCATTGCAACAACAACAACAAAAATAATATATTTAGGAATAAACTTAACCAAGGAGGCAAGAGACCTGTACTCAGAAAACTGCAGAATGTTGAAAAAGAGATAGAAGAAGATATAATCAAGTGGAAGAATATGTTCATGGATTAGACTCAACATCATTAAAATATCCATACTACTCAAGGCATTCTACAGATTAAATGAAATCCCTATTAAAATATTAACAGCATATTTCACAGATCTAGAATAAAAACTCAAAAAATTTATATGGAATCAAAAAAGATCCCAAATAGCTGCAGCAACTTTGAGAAAGAAAAAACAAAGTTGAAGGGATCACAATACCATGTTTCACATTGTATTTGGAAGGCACCATAATCAAACAACCTGGTACTAGAAAAAAAAATAGGAATATAGAACAGAGAACAGAACAGAGAATCCAGAAATTGACCCAAGCCATTAAGCTCAATTAATATTTGACAAAGAAGGCAAGAGCATACAATGGAGTCAAGACAGTCTCTTCAATAAATGGTGTTGGGAAAATTGGACAGATACATGCAAAAAAATGAAATTAGAAAGACAACTTACAACATACACAATAACAAACTCAAAATGGATAAAAGACTTAAGTGTAAGTCATGAAACCATAAAAACCCTAGAAAAAAACCACAGGCAACAAAATCTCAGGCATCTGTTATAGCAACATGATTACAGATACATCTCCTAAGGCAAAGGACACTAAGGAAGAAATAAACAAATGGGACTATATCAAAATATAAAGCTTCTGCACAGCAAAAGAAACCATGAACAAAACAAAAAGAGAGCCCACTGTATGGGAGAACGTATTTGGCAATGATATATCTGATAAAGGGTTAATATCCAAAATATATAAGGAACTCATACAACTTAATGAAAGGAAGATAAAGAATCAAATTAAGAAATGGGCAAAGGACCTAAATAGACACTTCTTCCAAGAGCACATACAGATGGTCAAGAGACATATGAAAAAATGCTCTAAGTCACTAATCATCTGAGCGATGCAAATGAAAAGGACAATGAGATACCACCTCTCACCTCTCAGAATGGCTACCATCAACAAATTAACAAATGACAAGTGCTGGCTAGGGTGTGGAAGAAAGGGAATCCTAGTACATTGCTGGTGAGAATGCAGACTGGTGCAAACATTATGAAAATCAGTATGAAGTTTCCTCAGAAAATTAAATATTGATCTACTATTTGATCCAGTGATCCCACTTCTAGGAATATATCCTAAAAAACCCAAAATATCAATCAGAAAGAATATATGCACCCTAATGTTCATAGCAGCACAATTTACAATAGCTAAGATCTGGAAACAGCCTAAAGGCCCATCAGTAGATGAGTAGATAAAAAACCGTTTTACATTTATACGATGAAATACTATGCAGCAGTAAAAATTAAAAATCTCTTACCCTTTGAGACAGCATGGAAGGACCTGAAGAGTATTATGCTAACTGAAATTAGCCAGAGAAAGACAAGTATAACATGATCCCACTCATGTGCAATCTAATTAACAAAATAAATTGATGAACCCAGTGGATCCGGAGACTTGAAGCATGGACTAGAGTGTGGAATCTCAGAGGGAAGGCAGGGGAGGGTGGGTGGGTGGGAGGTAATCAACCAAATACCTGTATGCATATATGAAAAACCCATGGACACAGATAATAAGGTGCTGAAGGCCTGGGGCAGGGGTGGGAGGGCAGGGGCAGTCTGGATAGGATCAATGGGGGAAACAGGGGACATATGTAATACTTTCAACAGTAAAGGATTATTGTAAAATAATCATGTGAATGTATGAACAATTCTGAACTAATTGAAGTTATATATATATATATATATATATATATATATATATATATATATATATAATATCACATATACTTATATATAATACTAGGGGCCTGGTGCACAAAAATTTGTGCACTAGGGGCGGGGTCCCTCATCCTGGCCTGTGCCTTCTCACAGTCTGGGACCCCTTGGGGGATGTCCACCTTCTGGCATGCCTGGCCAGCCTGGGAGAGGGGCTGAGGGCTGTTTGCAGGCTGGCCATAGCTCCCATTGACCCAAGGTCCCAGCAAGGCTGGCTGGAATCAGGTTTCTGGGGTTTACTTATCTTTTATAATTGAAACTTTGTTGCCTTGAGCAAAGGCCACAGCCAGCCTAGGCAGGCAGTTTCCTCCATCGCTGGCCTCCTGTTTGCTCTGGCTGGCTTCATGGCTACTGGCTACCATCTTAGCTGGGTTAATTTACATATTGTTGCTCTGATTGGTTGGTGGGCATGGCTTAGGTATAATGGTATAAGGGTTAATTTGCATATTACTCTTTTATTAGATTAGCTATATATATATATATATAAAGTTGTAATTGTAAAATTATCATGTTAAGCCTTTGATGTTAATGTTTCATATTATTCAAGGATTACCAGTGATGAAATATATGTATATTTTTATTATATACACTTTATCTACATTTTTTGTAACTCACTTTTTTATTATTGCTGTTGCTCGTAATTGAATTTATTCCTCTAGGCAACAGGTATATTTGTGATTTCTAGATTAAACCATACATGGCAAAGGGATAGATGTGAGCAAGATTATTCTCTTTATATTAGTATCTCCTTTGTAGTATAGATTGCTCCAGGACCGTGTGCAATGTGATGTTAATTGTAGTAATAGTCAATGACTGGAAGAGATTGAACACAAAATGCTTTGAAATGAAAAAGATGATGAGTAGCAGTAGTTAGGCTAAAGGGAGAAAGAATTTGGTAGGTATGGAAAAAGGGTCTAGATGTGAGGACACAACATCTACAAAGATGCAGAGGCAGTAGAGAGCCTGCAAATTCCAGTGCATTGAGGGCTTGAGTGAAAGGTGGGGCAAGATGGGACTGGAGAAATGAACAGAGTCCAGTCCAGGAATAATATACAGGCCAGGTGTGGAGGCTTGGACTTCTCTCCAGAGAGTCAATCAAAGATAAATTGAACATTTATTAATCTACTCTTTATAATATAAAGAAGATGGTAAAGTATTATATTAATACTTGGGGTTTTGCTAGCCAAATACAACAGAAAAGCAATGGCAAGTGACTTATGGATCATAGAATTTAAGTAGAATAGATAAATAAGTAATGATGTAAGGTTGATAGAAATGGTGGAGGAATTCTGTTTGTAAACGAATTAAAACAGTACAAAACATTTAAGGTTATGGTAGAATCAGACATTTAAAATTCATATTTTAAAGGTAGAGCCATTCCAGTTGAGTATAATGAAGTCTAAGATCCTGCTATGAGACAATGGCCAAAGGAGGATGGAGACAATATCACTGGAAGATGAAAAATAATTAAAGTGAGGTGCAATTATGGAAAATTTCAGTTGGCATTTACTGGGTATTTATTACATGCTAGGTTCAAGTCTCAACACTTTAAAATTATTAACTCATTTGATGCTTTAAAAAGCCCTGTGATGAAGGTCTTATTGGTTATTATATTTTCTAAAGAAAAATAAGTTGTAAAGAATCTATCTAAAACTAGATGGCATATAGGAACTCAATTGAGACTTTGTTTTGTTTTGCTTTGTTTTATTTTTGTGAGAGAAGATAAATAACTTACTTAAAAATATTTATTTATTATGTCTCAGGCATTGAATAATTGTTTGTAATGGCTGGGAGGTTCTTTCACCTCCCCTCTATCCCATCCTTCCACAACCCTCAGAAAAGAGGCAGATTTCCATTAATGCATGGAGGTGAGGTTAAAAATCTGAGAAGACACAAGATGGGGAAGGTTTACAAACCCGTGAGTAGATAGTTCAAAAGGCAGAGTGAAAATTTTCATAGAAGTGACTACAAAAATTTTGCGGCAATTATATGAGAGATGATGAAGCTCACTGCAGAAAAGGTGAAAAATGAAAGAAGACAGAAAATGAAAACAGGTATTGACTAAGAACAACAGGCTGTGAGGTTCACAGCTGTCCACAGATTTGCCAAGAGAATGAACCCCTGGAATCTCTATTGCCTGTCATAGTTGTAGAAGATGGGAGAGACAGTGACACACAAAAGATAGCTACAGCCTACATTGATTAAAACTTGCAGGCAATTTTAGTTTCTGGGTGAGCAGGATGCTTTTGCCTTTCTGGGAGGCTCAGCTACAATTTGGTTTAATTTCTCAAACTCCAAAGACAGGTTCTGGTTGCAAGGTGGTGGGTGTTCTCCTGTCTGGCTCTCCTCCTTGGGCCTAACTACCTGGTGATCTGAAATCAGCACTTCATTATGTCCACTATTGTTACCCTATTGAGAATGTCTTAAAGCTTCTTTTTCGCTTATTTGTTTTCTCTTAGCTTTTTAGTTGGAAAATGTCCTGCTCTCTCAGTTGTGCTAAAGGGAGATACAGTAGAGGAGTTTTCCATCTATGAGTCAGGCTGGCAAGGGTTGGAGGTAGCAGGACAGCATTTAAGGAAAGATATTCGAGTTGAAAGAAAAAGAGGAATCACCAGAAAAAGGAATTAAATGTAATGGAGGCAAGTAATTTTTCAGAGAAAGAATTCAGAGTAATGGTTATAAGGATGTGCAAGTATCTGGATGACAAATACACACAACTCAATGAGAATTATGAGGAATAGTTTGATTTTTTAAGGCAGAGTCAGAGTATCATTAAGATTCACTTTGGTTTACAGTAGAGACTTCCAGAACAGAGCAGCAAGTTCTCTTCAGAGACCACCTTGCTTCTTGTTATTTCCATATAAATCTCTCCCAAGATTTTTGTTACCTTTTTTTTTCAATGAATAATATAATAATTTTAATTTTAAAGGAATATCTGTATTTTTATATTGCTCCTAGTTGCCCTACCCAGAAATGCTTGTGACCTAACTGAAAGAATACATAAAGATTTCTTTACCCAAATGGTAAACACTAACCTGCATAATAACTGTACATTAAGAAAAGAATGTGACCAAGGTTGGCTAGAACATATAGTAAGCTTGACTTAGTATCCCTTCATCAGCAAAATACTAATGGCTGGTTTTGTCTATCTGAAGATCCCAGACCTTGATTGTAATTTAAGAGCTTAACTTTAGCCTATACCTTAAATATTAAAGATTAAGAAAATATCACTTGATATTTAGGTTGCCAAGAAGCACTTATATGAGTTTTGGAAACAAGTATTGGAAAGATTTTGATTGAAAAACTGTGAGCGGAAAAATTGTTTCAGGAAAATTGACAACTTTTTCCTATTTTCAGCTGTCAATTTCTCTGAGAACATTTATGTTATGTAGAAGAGTACCTTGATTCAAAGTTGTGAATTGTGTGATATTAACATGAACTTTTTGACTAATAGAAATACATCATCACTGACTTCTAAATAGATGCATCTCCATATCTACTGCAATCCACATCATGGCCTCCATTAGTTTAAGGGTTGTCTTTAATGATCAATGAATGATTTTATAAGATTAATATATGATTATCATCTTCAAAGTTATTGTTTAAGATATGCAATAAACATTGTGACCTTTTCATATAAAGCTCCATAGTTCACTTTTTACTGAATTTGGAACCATGTAATGCCTATAACTGCAGGCATTTATTATCTGAAAGTGTTAAATGTAGAAGGTGATCTTCACCTGTTTGGATCAACTACAAGTCTTTTGAAAAGTGAAAACAAACTTTTCGAGTCTCCCTAAAAAATAGACACATTTACTTGCATAGACATTAAATATTTCCTGGTTAAATTCATACTTTTTCCTGTCGGTCAGCTTAATGATTAATAGAGCAGATAGGCAATAACATTTTATTTTTTTATATTTTTTTATTTTTTTTATTTTTACAGAGAGGAAGGGAGAGGGATAGAGAGTTAGAAACATCAATGAGAGAGAAACATCAGTCAGGTGCCTGCTGCACACTCCCTACTGGGGATGTGCCCACAACCAAGGTACATGCCCTTGACCAGAATCAAATCCAGGACCCTTCAGTCCGCAGGTATATGCTTTATCCACTGAGCCAAACCGGTTAGGGCAGGCAATAAGGTTTTAAATGCTAAGTTAAAACACTTGTTTTAGAATTGGAGTCAGACATCTTATAGCAAAAAGTAGTAGGTAATTTCAAAAACTAAAAATGTTGAGAAAATAAATTTATTTCCATGAAAAACAAAGGTGCTTTTGAGATGAAAACGGCCATTCAGGGAGATTTAATAGTGTAGAGCTCTCTCAGAATCCAAACAAGGCAATGCAATACACAGGCTTGAACTGAGCATGATAAAATTCCACTTTGTAATAGAATTTGTAGTGTATTTTTTGTTCTTTTTTTCTCCCAAATTCTAAAGCTACTGTGGAAAACTTGGAAGAAGTCCCTAAATTATATCCACAAATGCCAAGAAATCATGAGAAGTTTCTGCCCTAGAAGTTGAATGTGCATTAGGGATTGCAAAGGGAGAGAAATGTATGAAATGCGGTTATGTTATAAAATTTTGCCATTTTTTTAATCTTGTTTGATATTTTCAAAGTAAAGTTAGATTTCTAAGAAACATTCCCAAAAGAAAAAGTTTCTTTAGGAGGAAGAATTAGAATAAATTATTTGATTTCAATTTGGAAATGATTTTAAAATGTAGTACTCTGTTTCTTTAAAAAATGAGTAATATTTTCTCTTTTGAAAGATTTTTAAGAAGATCACAGACAAATAGAAACTTGCATACAAAGTGTTGTTTTAAATATTAAAATAAATTTATTTTGACTTATTTTGTTTCGTTTATTATTTAGCTGAACAGATGGCAATGGTTTTGACACAATTTAGGTTTTTTTTTCCTTTTTCCTTTGGGTGGGTGGGGAACACACAACACAGAACCAGAGCTCCTTTTCCCACTTTGTCACAGCTGGTTACCAATCAATCTCCACTCACGGTACAGTGATGATGGCACATGTTGTCCAGCGGCCAAATCTGATTGGGTTGCATTTTTCAGCAGTGTTTCATATCAGGAGTAGAGGTATCTTTACGGTGGGGACTGTCAGCACATGATTGTACAACTGTCATTAATCAAACCTGGCAACAATGACTGCATTTATACAAGTATGAGACTGGCAGATTTCACAATCAAAATCATCCCATTTCTATTAGGGTTTCCTCACTAGTAATGTCTTTTCATTTATTTCTTTTTTCCCCTATTTTTAATTAAAGTCAGATGATACCTCCTACATGTTGAACATATATAACATAATACCATGTATCAAAAGTAGCTGTTTTCTACCAAAGTATAATCTAGTTATTTAAAATTCATTCTCAATTTATGTAAAAACAGTATAATAGCAAATCAGGGCAAAGTTTAAGTACATTAGGTTGTTCAATAACATAATATTTTTAAAGTGTGTCTGTGTTAGTTAACACATTATGAACCTCTAAGAATTACATTTGGTTTTAGATTCATATTGATAAAAATATTGACACAGTTTTTTTGGGAGTTTTTGAAAGTCTGAACACAAAATAGAGAAATGCACACCTGCTCAGTGCACATGCAGTTAGAACAGTAAACCCATGTCAGCTGGGAGGGGTGCATGGCTCTGTGTTAGAAAAATAAATGTCCTTGTCACAAAAATACTGTCAAAGGTTTTTTTTTGCAACTAAAGACAACAATCTTGCCATCGTCTATAAAATGGTGTTTGGGAATAGGCATTTTCTCTAAGTCATTTATTGTTGTGAAATAGTCTATTAAATTCTGTTGTGAACTGTAAAGAACTCTTGAAATGTAAGAAACTATTACTCATGTTTATCATATTACTCAGTCAATATTTGCTCTCTGGGGAAAATGCACATTTCTCCAAATACCCAGAGCAATAGCGTAAAGCATCAATGAGATTACAATTGGGCATATACCAATTTATCCAGAAAGAAATACAAGAAAAAAGGTCACATCTACTGGACCTGTGGAGATATTTAACATCTAATTGCTTGTGAAATATGTAGTTTTAGGGAAAAGTAATTGTTTCAGAGGAATTCTGATCCATTGGAGAAAGAGCTGAGCACGTTCATTTTCAGGATCACTCTAGACATGTTGATATTTTAAGAGTTAATGCTGATTTCATAAAAGTTCTTAATTCTTTTAACCAATGCTTATTTTGTCAGTTTGCCAACAAATGAGAAAATAAATTTCCCCTTTAAATATTTGAGCTATCTTATACACAAGATACCTCAAAAAATAAACCATACATTTGAAAGCAGTGTAACCTATAAAATGATAGGATATAACTCACCAAGAAACTCAAATATGAACGACTTGTTTTCTAAGAGTAACCAAAGAAAGTGCTGGTAGTGCACTTGATAATTTGTTGTTGTTATTTTAACATTTAACATAAATTTTATTTCTTCTTATTAATTCAACATTTAATTTTTTAAATTTTGTTTTATTGCTTAAAGTATTACAAAGAGTACTATATATGTCTCCTTTTTTCTTCCTTGACCTTCCCCCAGGGTCCCCTAACCCCAGTGCCTGTGTCCATTGGTTATGCTTATGTGTATGCATACAGGTTCTTCAGTTGATCTCTTAACCCTGCCCCCAACCCTCCCCAGCCTTCCCGCTGTAGTTTGACAGTCTATTCCATGCTGCTCTGTCTCTGTATCTATTTTTTGTTCATCAGTTTACAATGGTCTTTATTACCCATAAACGAGTGAGATCATGTGGTATTTTTCTTTCATTGACTGGCTTATTTCACTTAGCATAATGCTCTACAGTTCCATCCATGTTGTTGCAAAGAAGAATTCCTTCTTTTTTACAGCAGCATAGTATTCCATTGTATAGATGTATCATGGTTTTCTAATCCATTCATCTGCTGATGGGCACTTAGGCTGTTTCCAAATTTTAGCTATGGTGAATTGTGCTGCTATGAACATAAGGATGCATATATCTTTTCTGATTGGTGTTTCTGATTTCTTGGGCTATATTCCTAGAACTGGGATCACTGGATCAAAAGGGAGTTCCATTTTTAACTTTTTGAGGAAACTCCGTACTGTCTTCCATAGTGGCTGCAACTGTCTGCATTCCCACCAGCAGTGCAGGAGAGTTCCTTTTTCTCCACAATGTCTCCAGCACTTGTCATTTGTTGATTTGTTGATGATAGCCATTCTGATAGGTGTGAGATGGTACCTCATTGTTGTTTTGATTTGCATCTCTCAGATGATTACTGACTTTGAGCATGTTTTCATATGTCTCTTGGCTTTCTGATTGTCCTTTTTTGAAAAGTGTCAATTTAGGTCCTTTGCCCATTTTTTGATTGGATTGTTTATCTTCCTTTTGTTTAAGTTGCATGAGTTCCCTCTAAATGTTGAAGATTAAACCCTTATCAGTGATAACATTGGCAAATATGTTCTCCCATGCAGTGGGCTTTCTTATTGTTTTGTTGATGGTTTCTTTTGCTGTGCACAAGCTTTTTATTTTGATGTAGACCCATTTGTTTATTTTCTCTTTAGTTTCCAATGTTCTAGGAGCTATATCGGTGAAAAAATTGCTTCAGCATATGTCTGACATTTTGTTGCCTTTAAATTCCTCTAGTATTTTTATGGTTTCCCATCTTACATTTAAGTCCTTTATCCATTTTGACTTTATTTTTGTGTATGATGTAAGTTGGTGGTCTAGTTTCGTTTTTTGCATGTATCTGTCCAATTTTCCCAACACCATTATTGAAGAGACTGTCATGACTCCATTGTATGTTCTTGCCTCTTTTGTCAAATATTAATTGAACATATTGGTTTGGGTTGGTTTCTGGGTTCTCTATTCTATTCCATTGATGTATATGTCTGTTTTTGTGCCAGCACCAGTCAATTTTGAGAACAGTGACTTTATAATACAGCTTGATATCTGGTATTGAGATCCCACCTACTTTGTTCTTCTTTCTCAGGATCACTGCAGCTATTTGAGGTCTTTTTTTATTCCAGATGAATTTTTGGAAAGTTTGTTCTAGGTCTGTGAAATATGCTGTTGGTATTTTAATGGGGAGTGTGTTGAATTTATAGATTCCTTTGGGTAGTATGGACATTTTAATGATGTTGATTCTACCAATCCATGAGCATGGTATGTTCTTCCATTTGTTTATGTCTTCCTCTATCTCTTTTTTCAATGTCTTGTAGTTTTCTGAGTAGAGGTCCTTTACCTCTTTAGTTAAGTTTATTCATAGGTATTTTAATTTTTTGGTGTGATAATAAATGGGATTGCTTTTTTAGTCTCTATACAATCCTTTTAACCAATGGCATTCCAATAAATTTTTAAAATAGAAAAATATGTAAGAAACATTTAATATTTTTTGTGGATTTTTTCTTTTTTAACAAATTTTTTGGGATACCATTGGTTAAAAGGATTGTATAGTTTTCAAGTGCATATTTTTATAATATCTGTATATGGCATCATGTGTACACCACCCAAAGTCAAATCATCTTTTATCACTGTATATTTTGCCCCCCTTCACCCTTTATTATATCCCATTCCCTTCTGTCTGGTAACCACCATACTGTTGTCTCTGTCTATGAGTTTCATTTTTATACCTCATCTATGTGTGAAATCATTTGGTTTTTAGGTTTTCCTGACTAACTTATTTTCCTTAGCTTAATACTCTCAAGGTCCATCCATGTTGTTGCAAATGGCAGTATTTCATCTTTTATTATGGGTGAATAGTATTCCATAGTATATAGGGACCACATCTATTTATCCAATCCTCTATTGAAGGACACTTTAGTTGTCTCCGTGTCTTGGCCATGGCCACTATGAATAATGGTTCAATGAACATATGGGTGCATTTATTTTTGTGAAGAAATGTTTTCCAGTTTTTCAAACACATTTTATAATTAGGATGTGGCAAGGATTGTGTACATATATAAAAATAGGTAATTAATAATCAAGCACCTGGAGATAAGATATGAAATTAATGATCATATTAGCAATACCTTTAATCTAAGCATTACACTATATAGCTGAATGGTGTGTGTGTGTGTGTGTGTGTGTGTGTGTTATTTTGTTTCAGGCAAAATAGAGTAGAAAAATAAACTTTTATCTAAATATAACTAGAGCTATTTAATAAAACCAATTTATATTCTACACAGATATGACATCAAAGATGATTACACACTGAGAATTAAAAAGGCCTTGAGTATAGATGAAGGCACTTACATGTGTATTGCCGAGAATCGGGTCGGAAAAGTGGAAGCCTCTGCCACCCTGACTGTTCGAGGTAAGAGACCTAAGTTGTATAACATGATTGAACCAGCAGGCTAATATTTGGTTATATGGGTGAGTGAGCCCACCATCAAAATAATAGCCTAGCCTGTTTTACTGCTATATTAAAAGGCATAGATTTTGTGTACACTGTATTATTAATTGAGGTAAAATTACTTTCAAATTTGTGTTCAAAGGGATGATTATTTGAAGTAATTAATTTTTAAAATAAATAATAGCTAACATGATTTTAAAATAAATCTTAAAAATAGATATTTATATTTCCACTGCTTTGAACTATTTGTTGCTTTTAAATGTCGTTAATTTCAAAAGTACTTTGTGTTTCAGCTTAGTAGTTTGTCACTTTATACTTGCAGAGTACTGTTTCGAAATTCTTTTTTATTTCAGCATTCAAAAAGCAATCTGGAAAAAAAAACACCAAAAAAACTAACACTGGTTCAAAAGATGAAAAATGAATACAAAGGAGCTCCCACGTAGAGAAAATCTGATTCAGAGAATGATTTGTGAAGTTCACTGGCCTTAAATAATTGAAATAGCCAGTGCTCCTCCTGTAACAACTTTCACTTTCTGGGTGTCATGCACTTTTTCGGTCATTGGATAATGTTCGTTTATAGTCCCCCTGGAATTGCTTATAAGTGAAGGAAAGCATTACTTAACCCTACAGTGAACTAGAATGAATTAACTCTCTTCCTGGTGGTGCACACTGATCCATATGAGTAAATTGCATAGCCCAAGGTACCAAGCAGTACCAAGCAGACAGCCACACTAACTCTGGCCCAATAGACATTATCTGTGGTATTGTTTACTCTCAGCGAACTTTAGACAGAAACAGGCAAATGCATCCCCTGCTCATTCTTTTCATCTTTTTTCCACACCCCTGACACCTTCTCCTCTCAGCCTTCCTGATGAGGAGGCTGGCTGCATGCTCTCATGCAGGTCTCAGCTCCCGCTCACCCTGTTTGGTCAGACCTCTCCTCTTGTGCAGCTTTGCTCCCAGTACTGTTCATAAGATTAGGGAAAAGGCTTAGAGGAACTTGGGTGAGTTGTTTTCCACCTGGTAAGAAAAATTGTTTTTGTCAGATCTACAATGTGAGCATCAAATCATACAGAAAACCCTCACCTTCCTCCACAAAATTATTAGGAGACATTCGCACTCTGGATACCTGAAAAACATTGGTAATTTCTGTAATTTCCAATTGCTCCATTTCTATTCCATCTACTTTAATTTCCCCCCAGTTTGATGTGAACTGATATACAAAACACATTAGGCAAATTGGCAAGCTAGTTGCTTAAAAATATTTTTATGCCTCATTAGGCAACACATCATAAAAAGTTATGATCATATATCAATTGAATATACATACTAATTACATATGGTCAAAACATGAGCCTCTCTCTATAAGCCTCTTTACTCTATTTAACCTGAATTCTCTATAGCTAATTTTATATTTATACAAATGTGTTTTTTCTTAGGCAGTCCTTTGCAAAAACAATTCACTAGACCAAACTCCCCCCAAAGTTTTTTGTTTTTTTCTGAAGTGAATGGGGAGGGAAATAAACAAGCAACAAGGAAATGTTTCATTCAAAAACTATTTGCTGACTAAACAAATGGTGAGAAACTGTGAGGAGCTGTTTGTTTGTGGAAACAGCAGGGTTCCTTTATACTTGAATGCCTGGGTAAATGAGACTTGAAGTGTTCTGTTTGCTTTACGATCTTTCCAAGCTAATTGCTTTCATAATTTGTTGAAAGTTTCAGGTTTAACATTTCATTTAACAAAGCATGCTCCTCTTGCATGGATATTTACATTTGAAGTTAACTTACAAAACTAATAGAAAGAGTTGTTTATTTTTAATAGGATTTTTTTTAAAAAAATCAGCAAATCTTAAAAGTTATCTTCCCCATTCTGTGTCTTGTGGATGGAATAGAGAGTTTAATCTGTGTGGTGTATATTTATTACTCATCCAACACTGAATCTTCAAACTGACCACAAGAAAAAGAAATCCCCATAATTCAATAGAAAGTAGAATAAAATATTTTTTAAATATTTTTATCGTTAGAAAAAGCAGTTGGGATTACTCATGCTAAGAGGTTAACAGGGGAAAAATAGTATCTGACATTTTTCTGCGCTCATAAATGAAATGCAGTTCTTCCTTTGCTTGTTTTATTAGAACAGGGTCAACTCTGACCCAATAGACCACATCTATTTTCATCAATTTAATGCAGGGACACAGTTTATTTTAATTAGCTGATTTTGACAACATTCACCTACTGGAGTTTTGTTTTTTGTTTTGTTTTTGCTTTTCTGGGGTTAAATACTGATATGTAACAAAGACAAGAGACTTTATTGTGATGTTTCTGCTAACATTTTATCATAATGTTCACTTTAGCCAAATGGGGAAAAGGAAAAGAAATTTTATAGTCAAAATCTGAAAGAGTGACTTACTCAGTGGTTGATTTTCCATTTCAAAAATATGGTGAAAATGGTCTATACAATTTAACTGAACAGCAAGTAGCTGCTTTTGCTGACTTGCAAACATAACATTTGAAAGAAATGATGGTGGACAACAAACCTCCTAACATTTATATTCTAATCAAATAATTCATGATTTAACAGAACTTTTAAGATTAGCTTCAAAATGTGTTAACTCAAACTGCATATTTGTAAACACAATGTTTCCCCATGTTTCCATTGCACAAATTGGTTTTGAATAAATTAATACTTCATTGGAATAACCATCTTTCTTGTAGGGCAATAATTCCTTAATTTTTTGAAACTTATTTAGACTAAGTAAAAACCAAATGTGTGTTATTTTTCTTAAAAAATGATTTCTCACCATGGTTTCTTCTTTATCACTGTTTAATAGCATAGAATCAAAACACTATATATGAAGCATTATGTTTGAGATTCAGCTTAAGAAGGCACCTGAAAAATGCAAATTTAAAAATGAAAGTCAATTATTTTTATGTTGGATATTGGCAAAATTAATCAAAATCTTGTCAGTGAGAATAAGCCGCAACTTGATGATGTTAGCCTGTTGTCTTATTCTTGGTTATTATTTTCATGTGTCCCCTATAACAACAACAAAAAAACCCAAAAATAAATTGTTGTACATTGGGCAAATTCTCCTATTCCTGTTACTATAGTAAACCCATCATAGACTATGGAGCACACTAGAGTTTCACTAAGCTAGAATTTTAATACTGCTACTATAATTGCTTTATTTTTCTTTGAATTGTCTTAATCTCCCCTTTCATTTGTGAATATTACAAAACCATGGATCTCATATAAAAGCAACTCTAGTATTGCTCAGAGATTGCACAATGTTAGTATTTTGATGTGTGTGTTGAGTGAATGAGTATCTATCAACATGTTTTGAAAGGCCATACATAACTCATCATGCCCCATGAAACATTATCAGGATGAAACTAGGCATCAGTTCTAGAGTCACATTTCGTATGCATTAGAGTTTCATTCACTAGGATATGGGTGAAATGCTTGTCTAATAAATTTATATTTTAATGTATGATTTTGTAAAAGTTTAAATGATACTAATGTATTTCCTCTTCATTTAAAAAAATGGGACCGTCTGTTTTATATTTTCCTATTGCTTTTTATATAAAATGGTTTACTATCTAAGTTGATTTAGCATTATTCATTTTTAAAATATGTTATTAAGCTCATGTATGTCTCTTATAATTTCTGTGCATTAATAGAGGCAACTTATCATTACTGATTTTAATAATTGAAAGTTACAGTAAAATAAAAATAACAATTTATCGAAGCACCAGCTTGAAAGCCATTTCCCATGTGCACAGGAATCACCTTGCCAGTCATTGTTTCCTGCCCTCCGCCAAGATAAGGAACAGCTTAGCAGTAGTTAGGGAGCCACTCAGCTAAAATCTCTAAAGATGTTCCAACCTATTTGTTATATTTTCATCTGCCCTGTCCAGGGATGAAAAGTGATGTGATCTTAACTTATTACTGGCTGAAAAGCAGTGTCCTGGGCTTTTCTGTAGTCCTATAATGGTTCTGGCTAACCATGCTTAAAAACCAATTGCTATTTAAATCAGACAGTGAGGCCTTCTTTTGTTGACATGACATTTGCTAGTCTGTGACTTGAATAGTTATATTAATCAGATTTTTAACTTTACAGTACCACAAGGCTTTTTAACTCTAAAAACACATTGAAATTATAACTATAGTTACGTGATGAAGATATGACTTTACATAAAATTTCTCTAATTGCTTGTACTTAATCCTGGCATGCAAAAAAATTACTTTCTTAGAATTACATTGTAACGTTCAGTTTTATCAAACTCACATTCTGTTCATACTTGAGTTATGACTAGAAATCATTCTACTGTCCATACTTAAATGTAACATTACACATCATGCATTCTGATAATTTTCTTTTCTTTTAATTTCTTTTTTATGTTCTCACCACACCATTGTAATGTCTACAGCTCGCCCTGTTGGTAAGTAGCCATCCTTCTATCCATTTAGCATGGCTTTGTACGGTTCTTCATAACTCATGCATAGTAGAAATTGACAGAATGAAATATATTCACCCTTGTTAAAATATTGCTTGAGGGACTGTCTTCTGGAAAAGTTGTTTCTGATCTTTTCATCACTTTGATAAATAATTTTGTAGTGATTTCTGCTATTTTAACAATAAATAGGTAACAATTTTCTTCTAAAAGAATGTATGAAGGATTAATATTATAAACTGCAAACTTTTCTTGAGAAAAATACAATACTCCCTTTTCCTAGTATGTATAAAATAATCAATTATTAGTTATGTTTGATATTCAAAAATTAGTTATGTCTGAATAAATTAGGAAGTTCTGTCATTTTGTGTACTTCCCTTATTTTAAGCTGCTTGGGGTCTTTGCTGTTTAAGAGCATTTTAACTGCTGCATACTTCTTATCTGCATACCTATTTAGTAGAATGATTCAAGTTATTATAAATAGTTATTTAAACTAAGAGAAAAAAAGTAATGAGCTATGTTCTTTGCATGAAAAGTTTGTGGTTTCAATATATTTCATCCTTCATTTGGCTTTGCAAAATTGAAGTTAACAGCTTTTGTTTGCAGTAATGTAAGTGGTTATTATTGGTAAATATTTGGAAGATAAATTATTTTTAAATTCATGGATTTAATAACTTATCTGCACTTTTTTAAAGTTTAGCTTAACCTGCCAATAAATGTGTTTAGGTAAAAGAAACCTTGGTAATCCTCCTATATAATAAAAGTATAATATGCAAATCAACCAACCAGTCACTATGACATGCACTGACCACCAGGAGGCAGACACTCAATGCGGGAACTGCCTTCCGGTGGTCTGGTGCTAAGACAGAAGCCGGGCTCATTGCTGGTGAATGAATGCAGTGGCAATGGCAGGAGCCTTTCCAGCCTCTGCTGCAGGCAGGCCATAAGGAGCGGGGGAGGGGTCCTGCACTGTGAGAGCCCCAGACTACAAGAGGGATGCCTGAGGGGTCCCAGACTGTGAGAGGGCGTAGACCAGGCTGAGGGACCCCATCACCCAGTGCACGAATCTCATGCCCTGGGCCTCTAATTGCGTTATAAGTAAATGAATAGATATATGCATAAATGGATGGATGGTTGAATGAATCTAAAACACTGCTTCTTTGTTATACCAAGATATAACTCAGTAATTTATTCAATTCAACATAGCTTTATAAATGTTCCAGGTTACTTTAAAAGCATTCTTAACATACTGGCTTGTCATTGTTTGATGCATATTGGTCCAAACTTATAAGCTTCTTTCCCATTGGTTGAAACATGACAAACTTTATTATTTTATTAAATTCATGCACTTGGGGGAGTCTCTCAGCCCAGCCTGCACACTCTCACAATCCGGGACCCCTTGGGTGGGGTCCAGTCCCATCACAGCACGGCTCTGGTTCCCCAGGGACTGCAGGCAAGGGGAGGCACCAAGGATAGTCCGATGGTAGCATGGCTCCATTCCCACAGCTCCCTCCTGCCGCCATGTTGCAGGCCAGGACTGACTCCCACTGTAGGTGGCCAGGACCCAGTACTGACTGCTGCCTCACTGGCCGGGATCCAGGACTGACTTCTGCTGTGCCAGCTGGGACCCTAGCCTAGTGTTCAGTCGTCCATCCAGACATTCAGGTTGTGATGGACCCTGACTCTTTATATATTAGGATAGTATATACTTACGGATAGAAAGTATAATAAAATCAAACTTTGGTTTCTCAATCTGAATTTTTGCTCTAGTATTTCTGAGCAGTACTTTCTTTGTCAGTTATTTAATATCTTTGATTCTCAGATACTTTGTCTAACATGGGGAGAGTAATACTTATAAAACTGCTGTAGAAATTAATTTAGTTCAAGATTGATAATTTATGTGAATTTTTATGCCAACACTGGTTAACATATTCCTAGTTTCTTAGAAACATTTTTTCACATTTTAATATTTTTGAAATACAGTTATGAATTACAGTTAATTTAGCATAAATGGCCAAGTTTTTTGAAACACAATTATTAAATTGATCATGTTTATTACTAGTGATGCTGGGAAACTAAGAAATAAATTATAGTTTTTAAGCCTCACTTTTTGTATTTATAAGAATTCATACTACTGTGATAATTTTGCACATTATGATATGACATCAAAAATCAAGAAGTGAAGGAGAAAGAATAAAATAATAACTACAAATTAACAGGAAAAATCACATTTAATTTATAGATCTTTATATAGAGTAACCTTATGCCAATGAATCATGACCACTTGATTTATATTATTTCTAAAGTCCCCCCCCAATAGAACAATTTGTTAATAATTTCAAATATATTTTAAACTCATAAATACAAAATATATTGTTTAGAAACTGTTATGCACATGGAGTATTAAGATGCATTTGTCATGGCCAAGGAACATCAAAAGTTATTTCTGTTTTTTATTCTGTTTCAAATGATTTCTTAGATTCCCATTGGACTGGAACTAAAGAACAGTTTCTTGACACATTACACTTTATTCTGGGAAAGCCTGGCATTTAATAAATCTGTCTCAAATGACGTATGACAATGTTCAGAAATATGAAGAACTATACTTTAAACTTGACAACAACTATTAATTTTGAAAACTGAATGATGGATATGCTGTTATTGGATCACCAAAGGAGAAACTGATAATGAAGAAATTAGATGCTTTTTCTTTACATCAAATTTAATTCAGGAACTCTAGATATGTCAACTTTTATTGAAAGGTCCAAAAATACAAATCAAGTATAATCTAATTAAATAATGAAATAATAGAAAACTGCATTAATATTAATATTTATTAGTGGACTATGTAGGTTTTTCAACTTTGAATCTCTTACCAATAACTTTAAAGGTAAAAACTGCAGAAATGGAAGAAAATCATCTAAAGATATAATACCAAGTATATAAAATTTACAAAAAATTCAGTGAGTTGTTCCTATCCAAAGCTTTCAAATGAAAATTAGAAATACATGCAGATTCCACAATACTAATAGATTCAGGCACCAATGCCTATGTTGTATGCAGGATGCAACTTGGTAGTCTGTGTGGAAAGTACATTTAGAAATCATTATTTGTCCAAATGCATGACTCCTGTGAGCTGTATCTGAGTTAAAGAATTGGCAAATCTATGTGCAACTAGAATAAACTCCTCTGGCCTGTGCTTTTGAGAGTGTAAGAATAAGTCTTGATGTAGTAGAGGATCCTCAGTTTGGAAAATTTTACTGAAAGCAGACAATCACATGCTTGCCAATGAAGGATAGCATTCTCCAGATTCCACTTACTCATCTTCAGTGTGTTCTACATCTCAAAATGAGCCCTTTAATACAAGTCCTTATTCACTGGTTACCACAAAACCTAGACAAATGCCATTTAGGTCATTAAAAATTCACCAGCCCTTCCTGTGGTTTTGAATTTTTACTTTCTCAGAGGCACTCTGTATATGAAGAGCAACAGAACATCCTGGGACATAGGTAACTGTGAATGCTGAAATATTCAGTTGTTTATTTAACAAACACTACTGATTAGGTAATTGATAGAAGAAAATGATCTAAATAGGGACACATATCTCACTTCCTATACCCATCTGTCTTATTTTCAGTCAGAAGTCTTTCCCAAGCTTAACAAAAAAAAAAAAAAAAAGAACATCTATTTTGGAGATGGGCAACACATTTTTTCCAGCAGCAACTCAAAACATGATGAGTAATTTGGAAAAGAACCGGCAAATCTACCAGCTGCCTTGCTTGTGAAGCTGAGCCCTGCTTCGTTCGGCATCTCAAGCACCATATGCTAGGTGCTGATTGCCTCCAGTGTGGAAACTAAAAGCTTCACTTGTTTCAAATATCAAAAGCAAACTGACAACACATAACTTTAGAGAAACTTCCAAGTATTTCCTAATTTAGTGACTCAATAGTTTCCTTTGGGTAGAAGAATATAATTATCCACATATACTTAGAAACACGAGTTTATAAATATTGAGAAAAATGTTTCCTTTGGATATAAGAATATTAATATCCACACATACTTATAAACAAGAGTTTATAAATACTGAGAAAAATATGTTTTGGGCAAAATCCTCATATTTTATTATTATTATTTTAAAGAAGCAGCCACTATTCTAAACAGAAATCTACAAGAATATATATTTTTCAAATCTTTTAATTGGTCAAATACAAAAATTAAATATAGATTAATCTTCGAAAGTTCTATTTGAAGTGCAGTTTTGTTTTAATATGCTCTGAAGCATTTTATTGAGGCCACCGAGAAGTTCAATGGAAAAAGAATGATTAAAAAACTCATTTAGGGCAAATTATAGAACAAACATTACTTAGAGTAAAGCAACTGATATTTTCGACACCACCACACTGCACCCCACCTTGAAAACTAAAAAAATTGAGAAACGTGTAGGTATCTTGTAAGAACCCTTTCATGCCGAGAGCCACTTTTCTGCAAAAGACATCCTCAGTCTTAGGTGGAAATCTACGTTTTTGCTCCCTGCAGACTTTCTTCTTTGGACAAGCTGTTACCCCATGACCTGAGGTAATCATCTTCCTCCTACAAGTACTAATGTTTCCTGCATCTGGCACTAATTAGCTACTTTATGCAGAGTCCCATTTAATTATTTTAAGCATCACGTTTTTCATTGCTCCTTATGTTTTGATTAAATAGCAATTTAAAACAACAAGAACATTCTGTTTTGTCTTGTATGTTCCAACAGAGTTTTCATAATGTGAAACATTCAACATATCTTGTTAATATTCATTTTTGAAGAAAAAATAAGTACTGGTTACTTCACATGCTTAGCTGGTTTCAGTCACTGAAGTGATATGAAGGGCCTTGTGTGTTTAACAATGTCTGCTCATTGCCTCTAAAGAAAAGGTGTGACATTATTATCTCATACTTTATTTTCTTCACACTTCAGTGAAAACATTTCATTGACTTGGTATCGACTGGTACTATAATGAAGTTTGGGTATTATATGTTTATTCTTGGCTGGGATACTCTTTATTAAATAAACTAGAAGCCTGGTGCACAAAAATTTGCACACTTGGGATGAGGGTCCCTCAGCCTGGCCTGTGCCCTCTTTTAGTCTGGGACCACTCAGCCCGGCCTGTGCCCACTTGTAGTCTGGGAGATGTCCACCTGCTGGCTTAGACCTGCTCCCTGGGGGATTGAGCCTAAGATGGCAGTCAGACATCCCTCTGGCAGCCTGGGAGCCCTCAGGGGATGTCCACTTGCCAGCAGGAGCAGGTCTAAGCTGCAGTCAGACATCCTTAGTGCTGCTGAGGAGGCAGGAGAGGATCCCACCATCTGGGTGAGGGGCAGATGGCTGTTTGCAGGTTGGCTATATTTCCTTCAGGGTGGGCGTCCCCGCTGGGGTGCCTGGCCAGCCTGGGTGAGTGGCTGATGGCTGTTTGAAGGCTGGCCAAGCCCCCCAGCAGGGACCCTCACCCCATGAAGATGTGGCCAGCCTGGGTGAGGGGCTGATGGCTGTTTGAAGGCTGGCCAAGCCCCCCAGCAGGGACCTTCACCCCATGAGGGTGTGGCCAGACTGGGTGAGTGGCTGATGGCTGTTTGCAGGCTGTCCATGGCACCCAGCAACCCAAGCTCCCAGCAAAGCTGGCTGGAAGCAGGTATCTGGGATTTATTTATCTTCTATAATTAAAACTTTGTTTCCTTGAGCGGAGGCCACAGTCAGCCAGGACAGGCGGGAAGCTTGGCTTGCTCCATTGCCGGAGAAACCAAGTCTCCTGCTTGCTCCAGCTCCGTGGATGCTAGCCGCCATCTTGGTTGGGTTAATTTGTGTATAGTCACTCTGATTGGCTGGTGGGCGTGGCTTGGGTACAGCAGCGTGACACCAATTTGCATGTTTCTCTTTATTAGTGTAGATACCAACGTAGTTCCTTCTTCCACAACTTTGTTGGGTTAGATCTCAGTCCTGGTCATCCTGGATGCAACAAGCCATATGACTCTACAGAGCCATGTTTTAACTTACTCTCTTTTAAGAATATTTTCTTCTCTTTATTTCTGAATATGTGTGTTGTGTTTCTTCTTTTCTTCAAATACATGAGTTAAGTTGACTTTCCTTTGTCTCAATTCCATATTTATTAAATTTTCTATAATAATTTTAATAATTTTGAATTTTATTAATTTTATTTTATGTATACATGATGTCTTGATGCCTATTTATCAGCTCCCCAACTTTTTAAAGGGCAACTATAATTTGTTCATATTTCTAAAGTAGAATTTGTTTCTCTAATTTTATCTTTTGTTCATTTCCTAGCTAAATTTGAATTCAACATTCTTAATCTCCACTTTTGTTTTAATCCCTTTTCTCTTTTTCAGTTCTTTGTTTCTCATTTTGAGACATCCTGTTATATGTAAATTCATTTATATTATGAATAACTATTTATTCTAAAGTACTTATGTGTTTCCTTGGGTAATTATTGGAAGATACAGATTCTTTATCTCCAGGGGGGGAAGGCACCTTAAAATCTTGTAGCAGGCTTTTCTTTTTCTTTCCTTAATACCTTCTCCCTGCCTTTTAAATTTCAACTGTTAATCTATTAAGCTGTGTCTCAGATTTACCAAGTCTCTCTCTTGATTCCTGATTTTTCTTTCTCATCAAAAGATTGTGGAATGGGCTTTCACCATGTTGACAAGATAATTCTTGTGAAATCAGTGTTGATAGAGGATTGTGTATTGAGACTATGCTTTCTCATTTTCCTCCGGACGTGACTATGTTTGGGAGGGGTACTTCACAATTTGGGTTTGAAGGTTTGGGCTATGGTAGTTTTCCTATTTTATTCATTTATTTTATTATATTCAATAGATGAAAGTTGAGCTATAAGTCTCTACCCCATTATCTTAACCTAAATATATAAAAAAATTAAATATTCATTAATTTGGGGCTCTATGCAAGTCAAATAAAATAAACATAAAGCATGTTAACTTAGTAGTTAAAAATCAAAGTTTTATAGCTCTGGCTGGGCAGCTCAGTCATTTGAAGCATCATCCCATACATCAAAAGGTTGCAGGTTTAATTTCCAGTAAGGGCACATACCTAGGTTGTTGGTTCAATGTCCAGTTGGGGCACATACGGGAGGCAACTAGGCAATATTTCTCCCTCACATTGATGTCTCTCTCCCTTTAACTCTCTGTAAAATCAACAAATATTCCTAAATGGGGATAAAAATTTCAAATTAAAATTTTATAAATAGAAAATATTAGAAAAATGTAAGTTATCCAGCCAGAAGCAATATTATGAAATTAGCTTTATGAGATTTTACTACCTATTTCCAAAAAGAAATAGCATTAACATCACACCTCTAACAAAGTAAAATGTTTTACTTCTGTAATTTGTAAACAGAAAGAACCATCATAATATATATTATAATATAATTTTATAGTATGTATGTCTGTGTATATATATTACATGTAAAATGCATATGATATGGATATATACTATGTATACATTATGTGTATACATTATGTATATATGTACAGATATACATACTGTAAAATATGTTAGATGTGCATTACACCTGAGTATTATATCATGACATTTAAATTACTACATTACTTATTTAAACATATAAGTCTTACTCAAGGGAATAGTACATAATTAGATTCACTAGAAAATATAAACCAAATTAAATTAAAATTTGAGTTAAATATATCTTAATGCCTTTTTAAATCTCTCTTATGACATTGCTTCTCAGATTTATTCGGGATATTATTTTCATCCGCCTTATAAAACTATTAGCTCTTTGTCAGTAAGTACATTATTATATTTATCTTTCTACTGCCTCTAGGTTTAGCATAACGCTGTATGTGGTGCGGGCACGTCAAGTGTTGGTGCAGTTAATTGATACACACATATGCATACATAGGTAATACTTGCCTAGAAAATGTTTATGCAAGCAGCTTTAAATAGGGCTATAAAAAGATTAAGCAGTGTTAATGGTAACAGGCCAATCATATAGTCCTCATTCTGCTAGTAAGAGATAAAATACAACAAAAAGAAGGCACTAATGAGTTAGGATGGTGCCTTACTAAGCGTGTAATTAATGTTATTAAGAAACATTGCAGTAGCATATTAAAATTCCGTTAACTAAGCAGCCCTCAGCATCAGTACATTTGTTTCTTGGTTGCAATTTTTCCCCCTTTTTTTATGATTGGCATCTTCATGCAGTCTTTTTCTAAAAATATGAGATAATGGGATGTGATCAGTCCTCATGGTTTCCGTGGATGCTGACATGACAGTTCTGGCAAGTTGACAGGTTAAGTTAGTGGAAATGGATGTCATCTCTCACCATTTACTTGAAGAGCCATTGTTAAGCTATAGATTTTTCTCATCTCCACATTTACATCCCCTTCTACCATGATATGAGAAATTTTCCCAATTAAGGATCAAGAAATAATTTTTTTTACCACCCTTTGAACTATTCTTCTGCTGGTTAAAAAAATGAGATTTTTTTTAAAAAGAATAATTAAATATATCACTTTATTTAATAATTTACTAGATTTTAAGCTACTATTATTTTTCTTTAGAATCAATAGTTCCTTAAAGAAAATAAAACTTTATTATTTTATAAATTATATTTCTTCTTATTATAGTATTTTAGTCAGGAAAGTAAGTAGAAAAGTAAAGTTACTATTAGTAAAAGACAGAATAACATGGAAAAAATGAGATTTACAACTCAGAATCTGTTTAAAATTCTGACAGATTTTCTAAGAAGTTCTCAACTTATAAACTTTGTATAACTCAAAATTTCTATGAAATTTGCATGCTGCCTCTCAAACTGGTTTTTCATATTTACATATTTTTGTATTTACCTATAATTAAAGTGAAATCTATTTTAGTAATTTAAAATATAATACTTTCAAAATTTTATATATATATATATATATATTAGGGGCCCAGTGCATGAAGATTCATACACTGGTGGGGGAGGATAAAGTGGGGGGTGTAGAGAGAGAGGTCCCTCAGCCTGACCTGCACCCTCTCTAATCTGGGAGCCCTCTCTAATCTGGAAGTTTCTGTCTGTCTTTGCAATCATATGAATGAATTTTCTGAGACCACCAACCCAGTTTGGTTTGTTGCTCACAGGATAATAGAGGCTTTTTTTTTTTTTTCTTTGCTCCATTGGTGTAGATTTCCTGGAAGTTTTAGTATATGTTCCCTTTCATTTTTCCTGGACACTCTGATTTACTTATGTCTCTCACCTTTGCTTTCCCTCCATCCCCAACCACAATAGTAACTTGCTCCAGGCTCACTTTGCTCTAGTGTCTAGGAGAACTCCGATTCCCAGTATTCCTGGTGCTCCCTGCACTCTGGGCTTCTGCTTCAGGTCCTGGAGTTGCCTCCAAAACTACTATTCCCAGAATTCCTATTGCTCCCCACGCTCTGGGTTTTCCCCAACCAAGGGAGCCATGTCCCCCCAAGCTGCCGGCTCTCCCACTCTGCTCTGTGTATGCAAATTACCTTCCATCTTTGTTGGGTTAATTTGCATACTCACTCCTCATTGGCTGGTGGGCATGGCTTGTGGGTGTGGCTTGAATGTAGTTGAGGGATGATTAATTTGCATGTTTCTCTTTTATTATATAGGATATAATCTAATAAAAGAGAAACATGCAAATTGACCACACCTCCACTATGCCCAAGCCATGCCCAGCAGCCAATCAGAGCAGCTATATACAAATTAACCCAACCAAGATGGCGGCCAGCAGTCACAGAATTGGAGCAAGCCAGAGGCTTGGTTGCCCTGGCGATGGATGAAGCCAAGCTTCCTGCCTGTCCTGGCCAGCTGTGGCCTATGCTCAAAGCAACAAAGTTTCAATTACAGAAGATAAGTAAATCCCAGATACCTGCTTCCAGCCAGCCTCACTGGGAGCTTGGGTCACTGGGGGCCCTGGTCGGCCTGCAAATAGTCATCAGCCCTTCACCCAGGCTGGATAGGCACCCCAGCAGGGACCCCCACCCTGAAGGGGCTGTGGCCAGCCTGGAAACAGCCATCAGCCCCTCACCCAGGCTGGCCAGGCCTCCCACTGGAGACACCCTTCAGGGCAAACCAGCCAACCCCCACCCATGGACCAGGCCTCTATCCTATATAATAAAAGGGTAATATGCAAATTGACCCTAACAGCAGAACAACTGGAAAACTGATGACTATGACACACACCGACCACCAGAGGGCAGACATTCAATGCAGGAGCTGCCCCCTGGTGGTCAGTGAGCTCCCACAGGTGTGCTCTGCTCAGCTACAAATCAAGCTGATGGCTGCCAGTACAGTGGTGATGGTGAGAGCCTTTCCTGACTCCTCAGCAGTGCTAAGGATGTCTGACTGCAGCTTAGGCCCACTCCCTCTTGGCAAGTGGACATCCCCCAATGGCTCCCGGGCTGTCAGAGGGATGTCTGACTGTCAGCTTAGATGCGATCCCTCAGGGAGCAAGTTCCCCTCGGGGTCCCAGACTGTGAGAGGGCATAGGCTGGGCTGAGGTACCTCCCAGAGTGCACAAATTTTTGTACAATGGGCCTCTCATGCACACACACACACACACACACACGACGTACTTTATGAGTTAACTTTCACATTTATTGCAATTTAAACTTTAATGATTCAACTAGACTTGCTAAAGCCAGGAAAGACCATTTTACATGAAAAAAAATACATGGTTTCACTAACATAACCTTATATGGTTTCACTAACATGATCCTTCAGTTGCAGAAACTTCAGTTGGACTGACAAAGTGCAGTGACGCCAAGTGAGGGTGAGGGTGCATTGGTGCACTGGAAACCTCATATCTCTAACATAACACATAGAGGTCCTCTGTGCGGAATAGCCTCCCACCCTCCCTTCCTTACCAAGCTAATGTCTAGCTTGATTTTTCTCTTGCTCGATGCCTTCCCTGACAGTTGGAGATAGACTGAGTCAGGTTACTCTCATAATGGTGGACATCCTGAATTTCAGCACTTATCATGTTCACTCTGTTATGTCATGTTTGGTTGTTTTTATGTGAGTTTCCTCTGGTTGGCAGTGAGTTCCAACAGACAGAGATCTAAGTACCATCAGAACCGGACACAAAATAAAATCAATAAATTTCTGCATAAAATAATTGATTAGTTATGAGTTAAAGTAACAACCAATATCTGAATTTATTTCTACCACAATTTTATTACCATTATGTTTACCAAAAGTTAGGGCCAAGAACAGAATAGCTATGTGTGTATAGCTATTTACTCTAACAGTGATTTTATATGCTTGCCTATGAGATCCAAAACTGCAAGGTATTTTGAAACTCATTTGACTTTACTCTTTTCAAAGTCATCCTGTCTGCTCTCTAGATCGGAATAGAATCATTTCTTTTTGATATTCTCACTGAATATATTATGTATAAGTATAAACCAAATAAAATGAAGAAGAAGAGCATATTATGTATAAGTATAAACCAAATAAAATGATTTTAACTGCTATCACAAAATGCTTGCAGATTGTTTTGTGTGTGTCACACATACCACCAAAATTCAGTAAGTGTGACCCCTCCTTGAAATTATTTTCAGTTACTATAGATGTCAATGTAGAAGGCCACTTATAATATTTTATAGTACACTATGTGATGTATTTGACTAATCTGATGGCCTACTTTAGTCATCAGATTTTGAATAACCAGGAATACTTTAGTTTAGCTATTATATAAACCCTCAAATTAGTCTTCCCACAATCAATAAACTTCATTAAGACTGATTTAAAATGTAAAGTAACAGTTGCATAGTTGCAAAACATCTCTACTTACACAAAGATTGAGTGCAGTTTATATATGTGAGACTTCTCATCGTGGTGAGTAGAATGGGAAGTTCAAATAGGTTGAAGAATCCAACGGCTATGATTCACTGTAGTCATCCTACTTTCTTTGACCACTTATTTGATTTTCCATATTTATGAAAGCAGTAAACCATTTAGTACTTTTCTTTTCCATTTCAACATCAGAAAAACAATTGTTGAGAGAAAGTGAAAGATATATATTATTTTTATTATGGAACAAAAAGTTTTTTAATATTAGCTTAATATAAGATTCTGGCTAAAAAGAAACACATCACTCATTTGGAAGAGTTATTGCTATGAACTCAGTAAGAAAATGATTCACTGGAAAAATAGGAATTTTAGCAATTTAATCATTTGTATTCATTGAAAATAGTGACAAGTGAATAAAATGTGATTAAATTGGCTTTATAAAAATAATCATTTTAAATCCTGTATTCCTAAATTATATTTTCCATTATAAATGTATTGCTTCCTGTGAAGTGAATTACATGTTAATAAGTTTCAAATAAAATTTTTTATGACATTATGCATTTCCAATATCATTAACAGAAATACTTTTGAAATCAAGTGAAGTGTTAAATAATAGAAACTAAATAGAATTAAAGAATTTGAATAAACAAGCAATAATTTATCAATTAGAAGCCACACTGTTCTGACTATAAACTGAGTAAATATTCATCTCTCACTCTGGATCTATATTGCATTTTAATGAAATGACTTTTTGTTAGCCATTTCTTTCCCGTGGGATATGCTTATAATTTTGGTAGGACTTTCTAGACTGTTGTTACACAATGCCTGTATTTTTTTATATTATTTTTGTCACTCTGGAATGATGACTACTCATTTATAGTCTTTGTGGCATAAATTTTCAGTTTGGGGTGGGGGAAACTCTCTACAGATGGATATATCAGAATCAGTTAGAATATATTTTTCAAAAAACATATTTTCTTTGACATCTCTCCACCCAAATTATTACAATAGTGAGTCACTATCACTAATGGGAATGTGTCATATCCTTCTGAATGATGAGATGGGAAAAATAAAACATTCAATATTTGCTTTAGATCAATAATTTAAAAAAAAAAAAAAAACTCCTGTTCCAAGACATCCGTTGAATATTCAGTGTTTGGGGTTTTGTTCAGGCCCAGTGAAGGCACAATTCAATGCAGAATGGTAGACAGCATCTCAAACCAGTAAGTGCTTACAACTTGAACTGAGGAAATAAAACACATACAGGGAGGGAGGTGGGAATAGAGAAACAAGGCAATGCAAAGCAAGGACGAGTACCTTTAAGTAGGAAGAACACAAGGAAGCACAAGATTAGAGTGTGTTCAGGTTAATCACTGTGGACAAGGTGGATCAAAGGATAATGGATATCAAGATGGGCTAATAGCAAAAGCAAGCAAATACATATGTGAGTGATTGGAAGTAGGCTGGCCTGCTGAAACACTGGAGTTAGTTTGGAGACAAGAGAGTGCCAGGATGGTAAAATCTTGGGTCAGTTGATGGAAACCAATATGCTACACTGAGGAAAATAGTTTGCAAGCATTTTGATGACAAACAATAGTGAAAGACTGTCAGCTTTTGAATCAAGAATTACTGGTAATAAGTATACTTAAGGAAGGTTGTACTTATAGATATTACAGAGGGAGTGAGATAGTAGGTTTTATGCTTTACTAATGAAAGCAATTTCAAGAAAAACATAATATGATTTTAACAATATTATACCATATTAAAAATCATACCATATAATTTTCATCCTTCTTTTCAGAACTAGACACAACAAATTCTCAGACAGATCATGTTTTGAAATGAACAAAATTAATGTAGTAGTTCAGTGTTTAAGAGTTCCAACCATGGCATCAGATGGACCTGAAATCAAACCTGACCTCCAACCTATTGCATTAATCTTTAAAAGCACTGTGCACCCTTTATAAGACGCAGTTTACTAGTCTTCACAACAAAATGGTAGCAGTTAAGACAAGGAGCCCATAAGGTGACCAGACATCCCGCTTTTGGCGGGACAGTCCTGATTTTTAACAGTTTGTCCTGCGTCCCGTGGCATTTAAAAAAAGTCCTGATTACTCTTTGTAATATTTTAAGTAATAAGAAAAAAAAAGAAAAAGAAAAGAAAAAAAAAAGAACCCCCCCGGTCAATGGTGTACCGCTTTAAATCTGGTCACCATACCTTTGAATATTAAATAAAATGATGTCTGGGGATGTTTTAACACACTTGCTGGCACTTAATAAACACTCAATTAATCTTAATTATTATTATTGTATCAAGCAATTTGTGACTCAGCATATCTTTCACACAAGCAAATGATGAAAGAGTGTACTTTCTAATTTCCCTTATAGAATGTATCAGAATTTAACAATAAAAATATTAAATAGCACAAGAAGTTATTTTCTACTTGGGTTTAAGATACAAAGTGCAAACTGTTTATTATTACAGAATAAGAAGCCATTCACTCAGGCACATTATAGTCAAAGAAAGAGAGCCCCTGAGTGTATCGGCAACCATCCTGTCACACATTAATGTATGTCACTGTGCATGACTGGCTCCGGGTTCATGCTTGCCATAGAAAGTCATATTTTCCCATAAAGAACAACTCTGAACATGATGTGATTAACCTTTAGGGCCCTCCATCCCCTCATCTCCAAGCCCACCTCATGCTTGGCCTATGCTTTCTACTCATGTTCAGCTAGCTGATTTCCATATCACCCACTCACTCTCACCAGCGGGAATTAGCATAACAGAGCTGAAGCATGACTTTGATTGAAGCCAGCTTGGGCTGAATGCAGTATCAAAGCATAATTTAGCAGAAATCAAATCTAATTTACTGTGCATTGTATTTAAATCTCAAAAACCATTTCAAGGAAATGATACCAGACCTCCGATCTTAATTGATCTTTTCATATTTGCGTATACTTCTCTAGAAGTCACATGGCATACTTTTTAATATAACTATTGTTCTTAAGTTGTGGTGATTGAACACTGAATTGTACTACTCTGTTTTCTTCATCTCATTTCTTGTTATAGCTGCAGCAATAAGATCTACTCATTTAACAGATTAAGCAAGTAGGTTATTATACCATCATTACAAAAGATTCTTCTCATGTTTGGGGGTTTTAGAAAGGATACAAATATACATTTTATAGCCTTTTGTCTTAGATGTACATAAGAGAATTGCCATTTCTGTAACTGGCATATTCTTCTGGAGCTATAACTCAACCTCTGTAATTCACAGTGGGTCTAAACATGTGTTTTGAATTGTCGTCATGAGGACCTAATCCTGTTTCCTTATAGTCAGTGAGATGTGTCTCAGAAACTCCATGTAATGCACAGCACACTTTGTGTCCTTGAGCCGTGTTGACAAAAGGCCACCTATCTGCCTATTGCCTCCCACTGGTGCTATCAGCCAAGTCGTGCCTCTCAAACCATGTTCATGCCACCTGGCAGAAATACTGGAATGGTGAAGTGTTAGCAAAAGAATTATTGACACAGTTTTCATTTCAAAACCTCAAAACTAAATTCCCTCAGCTGATATCCCATCACAGAAGATTGCAGAGAGTCTATAGAAGTGAAAGTGATTGATGAGACCTGTTTTGTTTTAATGGCCGACTTCGGAAGACAATAGGAAAGAATGGGCATTTTCTGGGTTGAAGACCCTATAAATCTTTGCTATGTTAAATTATATATTATCTTAATTTTTTAAATATATTTTATTGATTTCTTACAGAGAGGAAGGAAGAGGGATAGAGAGTCTTAGAAACATCAATGAGAGAGAAACATCAGTCAGCTGCCTCCTACACACTCTCCTACTGGGGATGTGCCCACAACCAAGGTACATGCCCTTGACCAGAATCAAACCTGGGACCTTTCAGTCCACAGGCCAACACTTTATCCACTGAGCCAAACCGATTAGGTCATTATCTTAATTTTTTAAATGATTTGGAAAGCATTTGTTCTTGAAAACCTGTTCAAATTTTGGGTGAGAACAGCAGGGATAAGTGATCTTCTTGCCCCACCTGGTTGGTAAGAATTGGAGTTTTGCGGTGCTGGGAGGCCTGTACAACCAGAGGCTTTGCTGCCAGAGGAGTCGCTCAGCTCAGATGGTGCTTGAAGGGTGAAATGGGGAGCAAAACACCCACAGTTTTTCCATCTAAAAGCGATGATCAGGGAAAAGCCAGCAGCTAGCCAGCCCCAGATTGCAGTCTTAGGTGTCCTGGGAAAGAGCTGAAATAAACTTCCCACACACACCTCAGTGGCTACAGATCTAGAGACTTGTGCAAGGAAGCTCTCTGGAGATAAACCAAGGGAGATGGGAGAACTAACTGCAGGCCAAATGACTTCCGGATCCATAAGCAGGTCCACCAGGACAGGCAGAGCCTGGCACAGTCTAGCACAAGCTCTGCATAAGTTCCCGGCTGACCACTCAGCTCTGCAGGCAGAGGGGTGATCCTTAGGAAGCCAGGATAAAAGTTAAAATAAGAAATAATTAGGCAGATAACCTTAGCGATTATACTTCTTAGGAGAAACCATTTCTCCATGTTCCTACCATTCAAGTCATCAGTCTATTTAGAAAATACAGTGCTAGTGGAAATGAAAAAAAGTTGCACTCATTTTATAAACTATTTGGCAGTTTCTTCAAAATTTGAACACAGGATTAAATGCAGTCAGCATTGCCACTCTGGAATAGCTATCAAAAAGACATCAAAATACATATTGACCCCAAAATTTATACACAAATGTTCATAGCAACATAATTCATAATAGTTAAAAGCTGGGAATAATATAAATAGTGAGTGAATAAGTAAAATGTGGTATATCCACACAATGGACTACTATTCAGCAACAAAAAAAGAAAACCTATATGGGATTTGGAGGTGAAATTAGACAAGAGGAAATTTTTGAAGGTGATGAAAGTGCCCCCAAATTGGATTGTAGCAATGTGTGTTCAGTCATAAATTTACTAAACACATCAATCTGTATATTTATAATAAATAAATTTTGTGGTATACAAATTATACTTCAGTATAGCTTTTTTAAAAAAACAACATTCAAATAAAATGTCAAGTTACAGATTAGGAGAAGATAATGAAAATTTATACAATCATAGAAAAATTATAATGCAGAATATATATGTCTATAAGTAAGCATATGTGCATGTGTATGTGTGAACTCTTATAAATCAACTGTAAATAGAAAATACCATTTTTAAAAAGAGGAAGTGGCAAAAATTATGAACAAGCAATTCACAAAGAACACTTGAACAGACAAAAATAAACATCTAAGAGATAATGTATCTCATCATAATCAAGAAAATATAAATTAAAGCCACAATAAAATAGCAAATATTGGCAAGGATATGGAGCAACAAGAATTCTTAAGCACTGCAGAGGAGATCATAAATAAGTACACTTCTTAGAGAGTAGTTTGACAATGTTGAAGATGCACATTCCTCATCACCCAGTTATTCCATTTCTGGACACCATGTAAATTCTCACACATATTTCATAATACCTTAATTTTTCTAATTTTAAAAATTGTACAGTGATTCCAGTTCCAGGAAGCTTAATGTGGCTTTGGTTCTTGTGACAAGAAACCAGATGGTACATTAGAAATACAGTGTATAATAACTTGGAATAGAAATACAATATAAATAAACATCACATGAAAAGCTAAAAATTCAAGAAACTATAATTTCCTGGTGTTTTTAAATTATGTCATTGGTGGTAAATATTACATTATGATATTGCAGAATTTATTTGTCCTTTAAAAGTTCTGATGAAATGTTATTATGAATGCTAATTTTCCATTGAATATTTTGCCCATCTTTTTTATTTTTTTTAAATTTTGTTTTATTGCTTAAAGTATTACAAAGAGTATTAGATAAGTCTCCTTTTTTTCCCTTGACCTTCCCCTTTCCTTCCCTCCTCCCCAATGTCTTGTGTCCATTGATTATGCTTATATGCATGCATACAAGTCCTTCAGTTGATCTCTTACTCCCCCCCCCGTTGCCCATCTTGATAAGGTTTTTTAACCTGTAATCCTTTAAATAGCATTTTTTTCTAAAACACGTCTTACTATATCTTTCATAAACATCTTTGAACAAATCTCCATACTTTTAAGGACAAAATTGAAGGTCCTTTAACAGAAATTATCCGTTCCTACTTATGTCACTTCTGCACCCCTGATTTTATTCTTACATTCCCCCAACACATCCACATCCACTGGCCTGATGTCTATTTCTCTTTATCCCATGCAGTCTTCCTTCTGTTCATCTAGTGAACTTTCAAAAGTGCATCAAAACACAACTCAAGTGTGGCCATCTCTCAACATCTTTCCTCTTCTTTCTTCATCACCTGTTCTAGTTTGCTGCTCTTCTGCACTTTCCTCCCCAATGCCCTCTGCATTTTTCTATTATATAAATCATACTCTACTGTATTTTTTTTACTTATTTATTTACTTAGAAGTCTCTGCCATTTGGTCATAACATTTTATGTTTTTAATTAGCTTTTTGTCACCTGTATCAAGCAGAATTTCTCATAATTTGAGTCAATTACCCCATTTTGAATGAATAAAAAGATGAATCATATTCTTTAAAATAAGTAGATGCATAGATGTGATCTTTTCCAGTTCATATGTCAGGGGATGTGTTTTAAGAGCTGTGTTAAAATTGTAGGATCTGGATTCCAAAAGCATTTTTCAAAATCACTCATCTACCATAAAATTTTTGAAAACTTCAAAAATCAAATTTAGGGAAGACTGTAGTTATATTTATATTATAGGTGGTAATTTTACTATGATAGATGCAGAGTAAGCATGACATACTTAAAACTATAAAATAGTTCTAGCTGGTTTGGCTCAGTGGATAGAGCATCAGCCTGCAGACTGAAGAGTCCCAAGTTCGATTTCAGTCAAGGGCACATACCCGAATTGCAGGCTCTATCCCCAGGAGAGGAAGTGCAGGAGGCAGCCGATCAATGATTCTCTCTCATCATTGATGTCCTAGCTCTTCCTCCTGATCCCTTCCTGTCTGAAATCAATAAAAATGTATTTTATAAAACTATAAAATACATTTACATTGTTTTAACTTGCTGTTTTATTTTATTATTTCAATGTGTATTACATTTTAAAAATTAAATAAAAAAGACTTATGACTCCTCTGGGCTCTAAGGTTTTAATGATGAGTCATATGAGACAATTTAAATTGTTTCTGATTCAGAGCAGTATAAACGAACTAATAAGCTGAATATGTGACTGTTATTAAAGACTGTGAACTGATTTTGACTATACTGATTTTTTGATTTTTCATAATGAGATGGAAGACATATTACTCAATACTTCTTGCTGTCCATATTGTCACTTAATGTGTTTTCCATAGGATTACTAAGAAGTAAATAACTATACATTAACACATTAACTTTCAACTTTTTTATCCTCATCTGAGGATATATGGTTTGTTTAAATTTATTTTAGAGAGAAAGGAGAGAGAGAGAGAGAGAGAGAGAGAGAGAGAGAGAGAGAGAGAGAGAAGAGAAACATTGATGTGAGAGAGAAAGTCAATCAGTTTGCTTCCTGTAAGCACCTCAACCCAGGAACAACCTATTGGTATATGGGACGACACTCGCAACGCCTGAGCCACCAGGCCACGTCAAATTTTTTCTTTATAGATGTAATTTTGTTGGATATTATAGATGATAGAGACCCATCTTAAGTCTTTTTTTGGTATAAATATCTGGTGACTTCACACCTCTACTGAAAAAAAAATGGGTCCTGTAGTGTTTAAGAGTTAATCCTAACATAGTTTTTTAACAATGATTTAAGCTAACATTTGTGTGAGAAAGCAGAACAACAAGAAACTGTATCTGCTGATTCAGTGGAATTGTGTGGAAATAACAAGAAGATTGTAAGAAGCAATTTCCTGAAAATACAAGACAACATAAACCATGTTCAAACAGACCGTAAATCTGAGTTCTTCATCCTATTAAACAGTCTTCTGTTATCTATAGTTATAGAAAATTTCACTTAGTAGATGTATCCCTTTTGCCCCTGGGATATGTTGAATGTGGTGAATTGGGAGGCAGTATACTGAATACCAAAAAATAAGTGACCGCAGCTCTCAGTGACTTTTCTGAAAAAAATGCTTAGTGTTCTTCTATGAATGAGTAACAGACTGTGTGTTTGAGGCTGCCTTGCGTTTACTCTGTTCTTGGACCTACACATAGGTGCTCCTGAAGGACAGAAAGAATTCTGAGTAAAGGCCTTTACTGAATGACTATTGATTATTGTTAGACTTTTTTAGAGTTCAGATTTCAGAATTGTTGCCATGTACACCAGGTTTTAAAAACCAGAATTGATTTTAAAGTGTTTTCTTGGTCCTCAGTTTTCAAACATAAGCAAAGAGCTAAAGTGGAAGCAGATGATTAGAAAAAAACATGGAATGAGCATGCTGATTTTTCTGTAGTAGGAGTGGTTTTGGTATGAAGAAGATGTCCTCGTGGAAACTTCCAGTTTTACTGTCTACTTTACAATCAGCTCCCAATTTAAACCTGTATGTTCTTGGTATTTTTACCCCCACCCCCTTATGTTCTTTCCTATTGAACTTACTTGTGTTTAGGTCTTCTTATCGTCACCTACACCATTTAATGAGTCTTCCTACTTTATTGACGGATGTAGTTTCCTCAAAAGCTACCCAATATTTATTAGAGACTTAAAGCTCCCAAAAGTTTTGCTTTGCATTTGTTACTCTTCGGTTTAGAAAGAGTCAAAAGGTAGTTTGGCTTCTCAGGACATTCTTAGGCTGGCTCCAGATCTGTCTTTTGTAGACCATAAGGTTTGCATATCTGGGCCATCCATTCCTGCTGTATATTAGTGTATGTTTTATTGCACTTTGCTCAGGAAGCTCTTAGCTTGGAATGTGTTCATTTCTACACTTACCTAAATGCAACCCTTTCCTCAAAAGCCCCGCCAGGTTTACTTCCCACATACAGCTTTTCTCAGCCACCAGAACGAAAAGGGCGCCCTTCCTCCTGAAGTCCTGCCAGGTTTATTGTGTTCAGTAACGGAAGTGCTCCTCTGCTGTCCTCTGAGAGCGCCTCTGCCATAGAATTTGCCATAGTCTTAGGGAATTGTTGTTTCAGGGTTGCAGTTGTTGTTGACATTACGTTGTATATTTTGTTTTATATTTTTCATTAAACTATGAGTTCCTTGATGTCTGTGTGACCAATGCTTTCTCTCTGTGCACCTTTTAGTGCCGATAAGGGGAACATAGTAATTATCTGACTGATGCTTACTAGAAATGAATTAAGTAGAATCAACCACTTGTATACATTTATTTGTAATATTTTTATCTTTGTATGTAACCTTCATCTCATCAATTTTTCAATATTTTTGACACTTTAGTTCTTTAATTCTATAATATGAGCACTTGGAGAATAAATCTCATAGTTAATCCCTCTGGTATCCCTTTGCCTAGTACCATGTCTTGAAAATACCACAAAAAAAAAGGAATGTTTGTCAATAGACTGGCATCACAGAGAGGAGATGTCTGAGTAATGGAGTTATTTGTTTCTATCTCTATTTATTCAAAACACAAAACCAAATTGAGAAATCATATTTTTCCTTAAAAATGTTAGAATATCTTCCTGGCCAGGTGGATCAGTTGGTTGAAGCGTCATCCTTACACAGAGAAGTGGCGAGTTCGATTCCTGGTCAGAACACATACCCAAGTTTGGAGTTCGTTCCCCAGTCAAGGAACCTACAGGAGACAACTGACCAATGTCCTCTCTCTCTCCCCCCTCCTCTCTCTCTCTCTCTCTCTCTCTCTCTCTCTCTCTCTCTCTCTCTCTCTCTTTCTCTTTCTCTCCCTAATACAAACTTTGAAAAAAGTAAGACTTCATAAAAATCTATTTTTTCCATGCAACCTTATGACCTATGAATTTACAATGCACAGTATTTCAAATGTGCTTACTGATGTGCTTACTTCTTTCCTCACATGTGATAGAGCACTCTCTTCCTCTCCCCATTGTTTATGAGAAATGCTTCAAAGTAAGTCAAAGTCTGTAGCCTCTGTCTGGCACTGAACCATCCACCTAGTATCAGATTGTCTCTTTGGTTACATTTTTTTTTCTCAACAGTTTATATTTACACACTTTCTTTCCATTTAAATTATAGCTCCTCCACAGTTCGTGGTTAGGCCGAGAGATCAGATTGTTGCACAAGGTCGAACAGTGACATTTCCCTGTGAGACTAAAGGCAATCCACAGCCAGCTGTGTTTTGGCAAAAAGAAGGCAGCCAGGTGAGTGTGAGCATCACTGCTTCTGTGAACACCCCTGTTTTTGGTGAGCCTCAAAGTTTGCTTTTTCTTGTTATCAATGCTGAAATTACTTTGTTTCTAAAAATGGAACGATTCATTTTTAAATAAGTGGGACTTAGATGTCCCAGTGTTGACTTTCTAAAATTATGTATCTTATATAGAATAAATACAATTCCATGTAACAAACAATCTTTAAATTCTAACCAAAGCCTGTCACTATTTAAACTTTCTGAACAGAAAAGTCATTTCACTTTCTTGTGCTAAACTACCCTGTAATGGTGAGACAACATACAGCGCTTAGAACATCCTGCCAATATACATTTCCGTTATTAAATTTCCAAGAAACAAATTTCAGTTACCTTTCCTAGGTAAATAGTGTAAATAACTTTTTCTTTATCGTTAAGTTAAGCATGCTTCCATTTAAGTGTGGGAAAAATTATTTTATTCCATCATCCTTTCTGGATTCCTTCACAGTAAGGTTGGACAGACAATAATACATCATAAACTGGAAGCAACAAACACTTTGGTCCTTGCTGTGTGCTGGTTTATCCTCTTTGAGCAGCAGTTTTCTCAGATTCTCTGCTAAAATTAAATTGGATGCACAACTTTTCTCATTTAAGACTTGGTCCAAACTGTGATGTACACTCAGCCTCTAGGTGCTGAGGTTATGTTTAGAATTTCCAGCTTCAACCAGATCGGAAATTGGGTTCTTTGTCTAAGAACTTATCTGTACATTCCTGAAGGACCTAGAGATATTTTTCTAGATGTTCCAGGACCCTCACCAAGGAGACATGTAGTTCTCAGGAAGAAACCTACTAAGTGCTCCTCCTCGGCACCATCTGCCATTTGGCCAAGTCCTGAAAGAATTTTCTGAGGAACAAAGGAAACCATGATTAAAAGTCTCAGGAAATTGAAAAACGTTGATTTTAGGTTTGAGGAATTGCGATAGCCTTTATTAAGAGAACCTGTTGCTCAGAACTCAGGCATGATCATCTGGGTAGAGAGGCATCAGGAAGTTCTCTCAGTGGCCTTTTTAATTCTTGTGGGCTCCTATATATTCCTGTTTCACCCCAAACTAGCAGTTTTATCAACTTGACCTTGATGGACAAATTGTCTTTCCTCCCTTCCTGAATGCACCTGATGAAGTCAATCCGCTATAATCTGTGGGGTGTAAAATTGGTGTTGGGAAGATAATATAAAGTACTGACCACTGTCTTATCTAACATTGGAATTGTTTCAGGCCTTCTTTCCTATCTTTTTAAAAATCACTTTGTAACTATAGAATTGACATCTACACATAGAGTTCCTCAATTCTTTATTTAAAAGTTGATTTTGGATAAAAGCATCACATACTCTAAACGCAGTATTAAACAACATGACTTTAGCTATAACACACACACACACACATACACACACACGGAAAAAGAAAAGAATTTTAAAGCCATTTTCCTTCTTGTTGAATGTACAATCTTTATAGCACTATATATCTTTTCTGAAATTTTCTAAATTTCTAAATTTTCTAAATTTTATCTCTACTAAAATATGAGGATAATACATTTTTCCTCACATAAGTTGTGGAGATGTCATAATTTAGTTAGTTTATATAGAAAAGTGCCTTACATATTATGAAGGACAACAAAATGTTATTTCTAACATCTGGTTAGAAATGGGAAAATGCAGAATGCACCCACTTCCCAACTGAGTCCTGACTTCATAGCAAGTTTGTGCTTCTGCTACAGGGCTTGAGGTCTTCCTCTGCCTGGACACTCTTATCCAAGACCAAGGAGAGGTTCAGTACTACTCTGGTCCCTTCTACTCCCAGACCCACACAGGCCTGGGAAGGCTGGTGCCGGGAGAGAAATACACTATCCTATATAATAAAAGCCTAGGTGGCGTCATGTGCTACAATATGGCCAGCAGGGAAGGGCAGTTGTGGGCAATCAGGCCGGCAGGGGAGGACAGTTGGGGGTGATCAGGCAAGCAGGGGAGCAGTTAGGAGGTGATCAGTCTGGCAGGCAGGCAAGCAAGCAGTTAGGAGCCAGCAGAAGTGGTTAGAGGCAATCAGGCAGGCAGGAAGGCAAGCAGTTAGAAGCCAGCAGTCCCGGATTGTGAGAGGGATGTCCAACTGCCCTGTGGGATCGAACCTAAACCGGCAGTCGGACATCCCCCAAAAGTTCTCTGATTGGAGAGGGTGCAGGCTGGGCTGAGGGACACTGCTCCCCTCCCCACACATGAATTTAGTGCACTGGGCCTCTAGTTTATTTATAAATGATATAGGTAACATGATGTAAAGCAATTTGATTGTGGCAAATATATACTGTAAATCCATGTATTGAGTCAAACACCATTATAGCATGTTTTGTTATTACATAGATACAGCTATGCCCTGAAATAGCTCCAGGGATCTATCTATCATCTGTTGTAATACTTACCTATCACTTGTTGTAATACTTTAAGCAATGAAATAAAAAAAAAAAAAGATATTACATAAAATGTACTTTGTTCTCATGGCCAAATAAACATGATATTTAAATATGCTACATTGTGTTTTAATGGTGCTGAAAAAGTAATGATTAAATAACTTTAGAATGTTTCTTTTTCTGTTATTTGACAAATCATTATGTAATTCCAGAGATGTCAAATTTTCCAGTTAGATGATCTGATTTGATTATAATCTTAGGTCTGCTTTTTTTTTTTTCCTTCTCTACCTGGAGAGAGAGAGAGAGAGAGAGAGAGAGAGAGAGAGAGAGAGAGAGAGAGAGAGAGACAAGTGTTGGAGCAGATTATAAAATTTCAAATAATTAATTTGGGTATCAGGAAAAATAAACCGGTTTTACTATCTGCAGTATCCAATTTTTGCAGTGATCTATGACAATCCTTCAGAAGAGAGAGTTAAGAGCCTGGACTTAATGGTCCGTATTCCTCAATATGTGCTGATAATGCCAATTAGCACTAATAGGATACCTGGGCACTTCAAAGCAAGAAGAGCTCTGTACAGTTCTGGGTTTTGCTTGTAATCTATTATCTTTTGCCTAAGTCATACAAGCAGGGAATAAAAGATGATGGGTTAACCTCAATCATATGTCATTTTCCATGTCAACGAATCATTTAGAAGGTGGGCTAATATTACATTGTCGAGGAAGAGATCCCAGAGAGAATTAAGCCCATCTAATGTATTAGTGCTATGTAAATCAGTATTCTAATGGCTAATTGTAGGAAAGTGCACACTTTGAGTTATTGTATCACTTTCAAGTGGCTTTAAAATTTAGACCCTTCTCTTTCAGATGGTTTATTTCAGTAATATATCTGGATTCCATGGGAGAATTAGCTTGTTCGCAAATGATGCTTCATATGATAAAAATGTCTATCCTTATATAGTAATACAACTTTCATAACAGGGTAATGGCATTTTGAAATTATGCTCCTGACATGCTAGCAAACATCACTTCTTCTAGAAAGGGTTTAACAACATGGTAATGTTTATGTAAAGTGGGCTTATGGTGTCACACTTGAATCTAATAAAGTGGACATCTATCATGTTGCAATAAAGAGAAGAGCTTCTAATTAAAGTAGGACATCATTCTCAGGATTAAAGTCATTTAGCGTAATTGAAAAGTGTTAATACCCTATTTTATCCTCTTCCATTGGTATTACTTCAAGGGTAAAAAACATTTTAAGGTGAAATGTGTCTTATGCCTGTAATTGAATGTTATTATCTTCTTATTTTAACGTATTGAAACTGTTTAATTACAAACCTGGAAAATTAATTACTATATTGAGAAACAGATCACATAGGGTTATAATGTCTGTTTTTGTAAATAAATACAACATAAAATTGATATGTTCTTATTTATAATCCGTCTTGGAAATATATCTCAATATAATTTGTTACACCCAAATGTTTTGCTTAATTGAGTAACAGTAAAACAACATAGGTCATGGCAGTTACTATCCCTGCTCTCATATGAAATCATTTTAAAGATTGTGATTAGGCTGATAATATGAGATATATAGTAAGCTAACTTTTTTAAAAAAAGTATTATAAAATTTTTAAGATTGCATACACACTTCAGAAACAGTCTTTATCTTCTAATTTCCTTTGATTTGTCTGTTAATCTTGCTTAGCCTGCAGCCTGTGCATAGTTCACTCTGAGGCTCTTATGACAGGTGGAAACCTTACAGCACAAGCAGATTGGGCTCTGTGTCACTCTCAGTCTCACATTTTTTGTAACACCTTTAGAAAATATTTTGATATTATCATCAAATATTAAAAATGATCAGCAGAAAATATACTTTGCATTCTTTAGTAATGTGCAGTGTATAAAATGTATGTATCATTAATGTTTCATTACAGACCCTCACTTTCTTATGAGCTGAGTCAGATAAACATTATTATGTCCATTTACAGATCAACAAACCATGTTTCAAATATATGAATTATCAGAAAGTTAGGAAAAGGTGAAATTGCTAAGATACTTATTTTTAAAAGACGATTGTGCCTTCAACTAGAGCATGCTGGCTTCTTAGAGCATATTATTTTTCCATCATTTGCAAAAAGTTTCTCAATGAAACTGATGTTGTGCCATTATTTCAATACTATGTTTTTCTATTAAACCTATGTGTTTTCTTTTCCAAGCATATTTCCATAACCGCAATAGCTATTGTTACTGTAATTTTCCTTCCAAACGGGAAAAGAATATTGATGAGATTGTGTTTGCTTCCACAGAACCTGCTTTTCCCAAACCAACCGCAGCAGCCCAATAGTAGATGTTCTGTGTCACCAACCGGAGACCTCACGATCACTAACATTCAGCGTTCAGATGCGGGTTACTATATTTGCCAGGCCCTGACTGTGGCAGGAAGCATTTTAGCAAAAGCTCAACTGGAAGTTACTGATGGTGCAGTATTATTAGATTTGTCTTATAGAAATAATGTGTTTTTTTTTAATTGTTATTCATTGATTTTTAGAAAAGAGAGTAGGGATGGGGAGAGAGAAGTCAATTTGTTGTTCCACTTATTCATGCATTTATTGGTTTATTTTTATATATGCCCTGACTGGGGAATGAACCTGCAACCTTGGCATATTGGGATGATGTTGTAACCTGATCAGGGCATAATTTTTATTTCAAAATTCACATTAATGTGAGAAATGTTCTAATTTGTTACTTAAATTATTTTAATAAATTCTTATCATTTTAGTTTGGATCTAAATGAAATAACATTTTTAATAGTTTATAATTCTCCTTGATTTAATACCATTTATTTTCCTAGAAAACTTCCAAGATAATATTTATTGTTAAAAACATAGTGATGTGTGAAAGAAAAATACCACATGATCTCACTTATTTTTGGATAATAAAGACCATTATAAACTAATGAACATAAATAGATACAGAGGCAGAACAGCATGGAACAGACTGTCAAACTACAGTGGGAAGGCTGGGGAGGATTGGGCAGGGGGGCGGGGGGAGTTAAGAGATCAACTGAAGGACTTGTATGCATGCATATAAGCATAATCAATGGACACAAGACACTGGGGGGTAGGGGAGGCTGGGGGAAGGTCAAGGGGAAAGAATAAAGGAGACATATGCAATAATCTTTGTAATACTTTAAGCAATAAAACAAAATTAAAAACAACACAAAAAAAACATAGTGATGCATAATTTTAAATAAATGATATCACAGTCAAATTGTAAAGACATATTATCTATATATTTTAATTAGTCTTGTGAAGACATGCTTGCTTCTAATAGATAATAATATTATTTTACTAGAAGAGAAATATAGCATCTTTAATAGTCGTTGGAAATGGAGATGGGTTTTTAGTTAGCTAGTAACTTCCTATGACTTTTTAATTACACATTCACTATGTTAAATTAATTAAACACATCAAAAGTACTGTTGGAAGCTAAAATTGTTATTTCTTTATTTGAACATATTTACTAGGAATCTTAAAGGAAGCACCTATACTCATAGCAAAAGTTGGAAAAGAGTTAAGACAAAAGCTTTAACTGATTTCTCCCCTGCAACGGCTTGTCACAAATAACAACTAGGGAGTTTTAGATACGTTTTAACCTGTGAGCATGAATTTAAGCTCTATTTTTTGATGCCTTAAATTTTTTCTGCTCTCCTATATTAGTGAATTTGTGGGTAGTATTTTTTTTCTTGACACTATGATTCTGAGACACAAGAGCTTCTGTCTGTGGCTCCTCTGATTCTCTTCTTTCTCTTCTGGTGAAATGTGCTTTCATAAAATTCATTTACATGTAGATTAAAAGGTCATTTAGAATTAATAGGAAGGCAATATTTTTTCATGTTCATGGTATACTGCCTGACTCAGCAAATTGACAGGAATGGAAATAATGTCAATAGAATAAACAAACTTGGGCTGTGGGAACCTGGATCATCAATGGTTGCACTTGCTGCTGCTCCTGCAGAGATTCACTGTTGCCAAATGTAAAGGTGTTGGGTTCGGGAAGGAATGATGCTGAGCTCTTCCTGTAAATGGACATGACCTTTTACTCTTCATGCATCTGTATTTCCTCAAACTAAATAAAATATAATTGTTCATCTTTATTAAGATTTTAAGTTTTCTACTATGAACAAAAATGTCCAGGTACATATACTTGGAAAATCTGATATTCTGGCTAAAGCCAAGTTTTAGTCTACACTATTACAAAACATTTGAAACAACACTTAAGATTTCTATTGTAATCCTTTGAAGATCTCAGGTTATATTATTTTACAAAAGCAGACTCTAAAATATTAAATGAAGAAACTTTTATGGAAAAACATATTTGTAGAAAATAAAATTGAGGAATTAGAAAAGTTGGTTTATGGTATGACTCATGTGGTTCATGAAACAGGTGGATATCCAGAATTATGATTTAATATAATGGAACAGAAAACATTTGTTTTGAGAATTTATGTTAGTTGATGACAGGATCACACAAAATGCAGTAGTTATTCTAGCTGCATTTCTGAGGTCAAAATTAAGACATTGATAAACAGTTTTAAATCTGGTGAACAAGATGGCTCTGGACATTTTTCTACAACTGGCTTGAACATTAATTACTACATTGATTTTTACTTAAGTAAGCAATCACAAAATCAAAATCCTTTTTCAAAAACATTGAATGAAGGTTATGGAGTTATTGATTTTTAGAGTAAAGAAACCTAACTTCAAGGATCACACACACATATTATTATTGTAAACAACTCTGCCTCCAAATTTTAACTTGCTACATTGGTTGATGACTTCAGCTTTAATGTTTCGATTTTTTTTTTTTTTTTGGTTAGCAATTTAAAAATATGTGATCCATCATTTTTATTTTCAACACTTTCTGTGTGCATGTTTCAGGGAAATTTAGAGCCAATTGAAATTCCGATGAAGAATGAAAGCATATGCCATGTTCTGAGAAACTAGCAAAACATCTATAGCAATGTTATGTTTTTACACTTAGACTTCTTTCTCAGAAATAATTTTAGCTCAAGTGTTCATATAAGATGAGACTGCTAATGGTGATGAAAGGAACTGTTAAATGATAATTTTACTGATTATAGATTGAGATAAGATGCTTCAATATATTTGAGTTTTAAAATATCCCATTAAAATACCTCATTAATTCATTGCTACTGTTCTTCATTTCTTATTTTCTTCTACACCTTGTCTTTGAGAAAATTAAAATATTGTAATGAGAATTCTATGAGTAGAATCAATAGAATCTAAAAGGACTGATGGGAAGACATATAGTTAATATCTTATAGTGACAAAAAAATGTTACATCATGATCTTATGTGACTGATTTATTGTAGATTTACAGGGCATAGTCAGAGAAAACCATGGAGTTGTTCACAGATCACTAAAAACCCTAAATGTTCATGTAACCATTGACCTTAATGTGATGGAAACCTGTGGTCATCTTTCACCCACAACATGATTGAACTGAAAATTCCTTCTGGCCAGGAGAGTTTTAATTACTTTATTGATCAAATTTATTTAAAATAGGATGAGCAACATATTTGGGAAGTAAAAAAGAAAGAAAAAAAGAAATTAGATGTATTTTGGGTATGTCTAATGATTTCAAGAATATGAAAATAAAACTAGGTTATAACAAGTTCCCTGAATTCTATATAGATATTTAATTTGAAAAAGTTATTTAAAATTTACTAAATTGTATCCACTCTGCTACTACAGAACTATTTTCTTGTTGAATTTAAAAAATATAATGTTTTGTGAATTGCCTTTCCTGTTTTGGCTCATCAAGTAAATAAATTCTATGGAACCTCCCATTTGAATATCTATTTGCACAATTATAGCCAGAGATGTCATAATTGATATGATATTACTTTGACATTCTCTGATGATTATTTTATTTATTTTTAAAGTAAATAATTTGATTAAGGAAATCAGTAAAATAATAGATCTAATTTGTTTTGTAAAGAATATGTGAGCAGTATTTTATTGTTTTTCTTGGGTTTTTATACATTTTGTACATACATACACACATACATATATGCACACAGACGTTAATGTATATTTTGATGTAGGAGGTTTAGGTTGGTGGAAAGTCTACTACATCTTTCTATGCAAGCGACCAACATAATAACTTACATCTTTAATTAAAATTGCTTGGTTTTCTAAAAAGGCTGCTTACTGTATTGCTTTTTCTCTCAGAATTGTAAAGAATAGAAAAAAAGATGATGCATATAGTTTGAGAAATAATTATATACTAGCATTTAGAGAAACTGATAGACAAAATGATTAGAAGATTCATAAGCAATACGACTATTTTATTATGAATATTATAATATAACATGATCTTGAGAGAAAAAAATCTCTTCACATTTGCTTAGTGGAAATAGAATCCGCTATAGTTTTATATATAAACTAAATGATAGCTCTCATTGTTCAAGAGTCAAAAGTGTATGTGTGTATTTTGAAGAAATGGCTGATGTTTAGTGTTGGGTCAATAATTATATAAGATCAGCCTGGAGCATCTTCTAGTATCAGAAAGTATGGAAGTACTCAGAAAAACAAAAACAAAAGAAAAACTCTCACATTGTTGGGGTTTTGACGTAGATGTCAAAGAAGCACAGGAGCCAAATGAGTATGCACCCAAAGGCCAATGTAGAAATTTGAGCAGCAAAACAAATAAAGTAGTATTGGAGTATAAGTCAAAACATAGAATAAATATGCACGAGTACATATTGATGAAAATATGGTTAAATAAATTAATAAGTGCAGAAGAGACAAATCTGTGCACGATATTTCCAAATATTTTTGTAAATACTCTGCCCTCAAGAAAGTGGAGCATAACTCCCCACTCTTTAAGTGTGAACTACTTAGAGGCACTCCTCCCTGAGGGTAGAGCTATAAAAAGGGATAAACTTAACTTTATGGTGGAGAAACTTACCAACCACCCTCAGCCAGGTGGTCACAGTGAACATCAACAGTGGTATGTCTTTTTTATAAATTTACAAAAGATGTCCCCTTCACCCATCTCTCCCATACTCAGGCACTTCCCTGCCTCTGGCAACTATCATCCTCTGTATCTTTGGTATTTTTTGTGTGTTTGCTTGCTTGTTTGTTCTAAATTCAGGTACAATTTAAAAATTTATATTTCTTTTTAAATTTTAAAACATTTAATTTATTATATATATTTTAAAAAATTTAAACACACACACACACACACACGCACACACACACACACACTTGACCCTAGAACAATGTGTAGGTTAGGGGTACTGACCTTCTTTGCAATTGAAGATCCACTTTGACTCCCTAAAATTTTAACTAAATAACCTAGTGTTGACTGACAGCCTTATGGATAAAATAAATAGTTGATTCACATATGTTTTCTATGCTATATGTATTATATATTGTATCCTTACAATGAGTAATCTAGAAAAAGGAAACTATTATTAAGAAAATAATATATATGCATGAAATAAAAAACATATCTTGGATGATTAACCAAAATCTATGCTTAAGTTTATAGAATTTTCTCTTAATTCTAAGAATGTTTCCTTTGACCTGGACATGTCAGTTTCATTATCAGGTGGTCTTCTAATTAGATCTAGTTAAAAGCTTGTCTCCATTTGACTCCATATTTCCATTACCCATTTAAATAATAGTATATATTCTGATATATTTCTTAAATCATTACAAAATACTTCTAAAGACATTGAAGGTAAAAATTAATTAAAAACACACTGAAATAAAAGTTGCAATTATGTAAAATGTATCCAACAAATACAGGAATTGATAGGTATGTAAACACTATTGAAAACCCAATGTTTGTCATTTATATAATAAAAGCCTAAGTGGAACAACCAGAACGACCAGTCACTATGGTGCACACTGACTGACAGGGGTCGGATGCTTAATGTAGGAGCTGCCCCCTGGTGGTCAGTGCACTCCCACAGGGGAAGTGCCGCTCAGCCGGAAGCCTAATTCACAGCTGGTGAGCTCAGTTGCAGTGACAGGAGCCTCTCCCACCTCCGTGGCAGGGCTAAGGAGCGAGAAGTCCTGGACTGCAAGAGGGATGTCTGACTGCTGGGAGACAGACATCCTCTGAAGAGTCCTGGACTGCAAGAGGGTGCAGGCCAGGCTGCGGGAGGCTTCTGCCTCCAGTGCATGCATTTCATGCACGAGGCCTCTAACACCATAAATAAAGTCTAATTTATATTGTTTATCTTCACTTAACTATAAAGACCAATTAAGTTATATCATTCAAATTATATTACTATAATTTAAAGACTCAATAACAATTTTGGATATAATTTATTTATAATAAAATATTTTGACATCAACAGAAATATTATAGCTGATATAAATAAAGCATACAACTAGTGATAGCAAGGGTGAAATTATGTATTATGCATTTATTTATAATAAAATAAAAGTGAAAATTGATTCTACTCATGAATCCTCCACTGTCTTTCTTAAATATGCATATGAGAGATAAAATAGACATCTTATATATGGCTGTAATTAGCCATCTATATTTTTATTTTAATATGATTAAGCCTTTCAATAACAGTAAGCCTTTCTAAAATGTTAAAATTTTATGCCATTAGCATCTTAATTATAGGTAATTCAAAGTTATAAACAATATGGCCTCAGTATAGTTTGTACAGATGATAAATATTTGATGGATACAGAATATGCAGAATAAGTTATAAGTAATGTTGATTTGAGGGCTTTAACTTTACTTTCTATATCAAGACTATTGAATTTTATAGAAGTTAAAATGTTCTGAAAATATCTTTGTCCTTTAGTTTTAACAGATAGACCTCCACCCATAATTCTACAAGGCCCAGCCAACCAAACACTAGCAGTAGATGGCACAGCATTGCTGAAATGTAAAGCAACTGGTGATCCTCTTCCTGTCATTAGCTGGTTAAAGGAGGGATTCACTTTTCTGGGTAGAGATCCAAGAGCAACTATACAAGACAAAGGAACATTGCAGATTAAAAACTTACGGGTAAGTAATGTTCAACTTGTATGGATCTTTATGTCAACTCACACACTGACCTAGAGAAAACTGTGTGTGAATTTAAAACCTCATATCCCTGAACATCATGCTACATTTTATTATGGTCCATGTTAGTTCTTATTGTATAAATAATGAATTCCAATTACAGAGAATATCATTGTCCTTATGCTACTCATAATTTTTAAACTGACCTAGAACGTTTTTACTCTGTCATCGAAACCCATCCTATATAATAAAGAGCTGATATGCAAATGGTCATTTCACCCTCATGCCATCACACCTTAACAGCTCAGACACTTAACACTAGGGAGAGAGGAATGGGGAACAGCCAGACTGCAGCCTGGAGAGGGACAAGCTGCATGCCACATGGTCCTGGGTGCCTGCAGCTACATCTCAGGCAAAGCCACCTGCCTATGGTCCCCTTGGCCTGGGCAAAGCCAGCCTGGGTCCTGGATGCCTGCGGCTGACCAGAGGGAGAAAAGCCCAGGTCCTGAGTGTAGGGCGAGGCAGAGATGGTTAGGGGCGATCAGGCCAGCAGGGGAACAGTTAGAAGTTATTAGGCCAGTAGGGGATCAATTAGGGACAATCAGGCAGGCAGACAGAGGAGGTTAAGGGAGATCAGGCAGGCAGAGGTGGTTAGGGGTGATCAGACAGGCAGGCAGAGGGATTAGGAGCAGTCAGGCAGGCGAGTGGTTAGGAGCCAGCAGTCCCAGATTGTTAGAGGCAGTTGGAAATTCCCGAGGGGTCCTGATTGAAGAGGGTGCAGGTCAGGCTGAGGGACCCAACCATGCATGAATTTTGTGCACCAAGCATCTAGTCTATATGATAAAAGCCTAAGTGACCATTATGGCGGAACAACCAGAATGACCGGTTGCTATGATGCACACTGACCACCAGGGGCAGACGTTCAACACAGGAGCTGGGCTCAAGGCTGGCAAGTGCAGCAGCAGTGGCGGGAGCCTTTCCCATCTCTATGGCAGCACTAAAGAGCAGTGAGCTTAGAGGTATGGAGCCTGCTGCTAAGGAGCAGCAAGCCAAGTGGTAAGGAGCAAGCAGGTGGGCAGTAAGGAGCAAGGGTTCTGGACTGCAAGAGGCATTTCCACCTGCCCGTTTAGGCCCGATCTTGAGGGGTCCCGTACTGTGAGAGGAAACAGGCCAGACTGAAGAATCCACCCCCAGTGCACAAATTTCATGCACTGGGCCCCTAGTATGTACATAATTCATAAAATTAAAAATCTTAATTACATAAAGTTAATGATAGGAATAGAATATTTAAATAATTTTAAAATGACAAATACATCTGAATTAAACTCATGAACAAAGGACATTTATAATGAAATGTGGATAAATTGGCTTCACCAAACAGCTGTGTGGAAAACATAGAGATGAGGCTGAATAATAGGAGGCAGGTTTAACTAGTTCATAGAATATCTTACATTTTAGGTTAAGTTGCTATGGAATTTAAATGTAAACCTGTGGACAAGAAGAAGCCTTATTAGTCTTTTAACAGAGGATGACTGTTCCTGCTAACTTAAATGAGTTAGACCTGCTTTAGGATCAACTCAATCAAAATAAATGTCTACTTCTGAATATTGTATTAGCTATGTACTATTGTGTGACAAATCAACAAAAACATAGAAGCTTAAAGCAATACACATTTAATACCTCACAATACCTGAGGGTTAGAAGCCTGGGCATGACTTAGGTTCTTTGCTTTAGGGTCCAAAAGTCTAGAATCAGGTGGGGTCATCTCATCTGAAGATTGCCTTGGGATAGATTTGATTCCAAGCAGCATGCTAGCATCAGCACTCCATTACTTGTGACTGATAACTTTAGCCTTTTGCTTACTATTGGCTGCTGTTAGTCCCTTGCCATATGGATATTCCCAATGTGATCACTTGCTTTCTCAAAGTCAACAAGAGAGAGTCTCCTAGCAAGAGAAGCATTGCAGTTCCAGCAAGATGATCAGAAATATGACATCCTGACACCCTTGCTCAATTCTGTTGGCAAGAAGTAAATCAACAGGCCTTCCACAGGCAAGCTGAGGGATTATATAAGGTGTAACTATCAAGAGGATGTATCATGGGGGTGACCTGCCATTCAAAAATATATTCAATTCATCCAACCAAATATAGAAAGCCTCGCTTTATGCAGCAAGCACTATGCCAACACTTGAATATGTATTACTAGGGGCCCAGTGCACACAAATTTGTGCACTCGGGGGGGGGGGGGGGGGGTCCCTCAGCCCGGCCTGTGCCCTCTTGCAGTCTGGGACACCTCAGGGGGGGGAGGGGATATCCACCTGCTGGTGCGCCTGGCCAGCCTGGGTGAGGGGCTGAGGGCCATTTTCAGGCTGCCCATAGCCCCTTCAGGGTTCGTGCACTGGGGGGTGGGAGGGCTGGTGAGTGCAGGCCTCAATGTTTCCCACCAGAGGGCCCACGATCGCACACTCCTGGTGGGCCCCCACCACTGAGGGGACACACCTGGTGTAGAGCTGGGTGGCAAGCCAGGGGTGGACGCTGGTGCAGGATCCCTCAGTGGGGCCCTGCTGCTGAGCGAACACACCCAGGGTGGAGCCGGGCAGTGGGCTGGCTTCGGATGCTCCGCACTGTGCAGCGGACACTCCTGCATGCCCTATGGAGGCCCCTGGGGGGCAGACGAAGGCAGTGGACCCTGGATGGGTGCTCCCGCACGCCCCCAAGGAGGCCCCCAGGACGGAGCCAGGCAGTGGACCCGGGAAGGGTGCTCCTGGATGCCCCGAGGAGGCCCCGGGCCAGATCCTCCCCCCACCCCACTGAGCTGACACACCCTGCACAGCTGTGCCAGCCACGGAGGCTCCCAGTGCAGAGCCGCCCTGCCAGCTTCCATCTTGGCTGGGTTAATTTGCATACAGCTGCTCTGATTGGCTGGTGAGCATGGCTTAGGCATCCCAAAGAAATGGTCAATTTCAATATTACGCTTTTATTAGTTTAGATAATTGAAATACTGTTGCTTTAAGCTGAGGCCTAGGCAGGTAACGAAACCTCCTGTTTGTGTCAGCTCCATGGCTTCTATAATTGAAACATTGTTACCGTGACCAGAGGCTCAGCCAGCCTAGGCAGGCAGTTGCAACAGAAGCCTCTGGTTTGCTCTAGCTCCGTGGCTGCTGGCCTCCATCTTGGCTGGGTTAATTTGCATACAGCCGCTCTGATTGGCTGGTGGGCGTGGCCGTGAGCAGAGGCTCAGCCAGCCTAGGCAGGCAGTTGCAACAGAAGCCTTTGGTTTTCTCTAGCTCCGTAGCTGCTGGCCTCCATCTTGGCTGGGTTAATTTGCATACAGCCACTCTGATTGGCTGGTGGGCGTGGCTGTGAGCAGATGCTCAGCCAGCCTGAGCAGGCAGTTGCAATGAAAGCCTCTGGTTTGCTCTAGCTCCATGGTTGCTGTCCTCCATCTTGGCTGGGTTAATTTGCATATAGCCGCTCTGATTGGCTGGGAGGTGTGGCTTGGCTGGTGGGTGTGGCTTAGGTGTCTCGGATGGTGGTCAATTTGCATATTACTCTTTTATTATATGGGATAGTAATCAAAAGATTGGGAATGAGAGCCAGCACTAAGATGGTTGACATAATAGTGCACAAATAAAAAAATCAACTGAAAATGATTCAGTGGAAGAAGAGTTAGTAGAATCTGATCTCTGAGGAGAAATTAGGAACCACAATGAAGAAAAAGCAAAGTAAAAAAACTCAAAAAACAATGTTGAATTTTCTCTTTTACAATGCTCATAATGTTCACTTACAATGCCAAATTATTTGCAATCACACACCTAGTTTGTATTTATCAGTATATCACATGGATACATTTACAAAAAAAGAAAAATTTTCTCTATTTTTATATTGTGTGAACACCCAGACACACAAATATTCAATATATTAAATGCATTTTTATTTTGAGACACAATCATTAATTATTGCTCAAAGTAGAAAAAAATGCTTTTTAATTCAGTTAAAAGAAAAATAAATTAATATAGATTTTAGCCTGTCTTTCTATTGATTGTAAATTAATTGTTAACCTTCTATGAAAAAAATGGGAGTTATTAAGAAATTAATGCCAACTCCCCGTGAGTAAACATTTTAACCTCTCTTTCTGTGGGCTAAAGGCAGACTTGGGCCATGAAGGTTAATGCAGTTTCAGTGTACTGCTGAATTAGAGGTTGTGCTTGAATGGTCAGGATCCCAAGTAATGTTTGAAAAAAACAATTAAAGGTGGGTGCTTGATGATGTCAAACTTTGAGCCCCCTGACAGGCTCCTGAGTAGTCTGTCTGAGATGCAGGCTCCTGGGGGCTTGTCTGCAGCCAACTGCACAAGGAGTACAGTAGGTGATGGGGGCTGACAGCATTTGAATCCCTTTTTAAAGCACTTGCTTAAGGATAAAAGGAAAAGGGTGGGGAAGCCCTGAAATGCCTGTGATGAGAACAGACATTATTTCAAGTTGAAGGAATAAAAATGAATGTGATGATGATGATGACATAGGAGTGACTTTTAGCAATGAGATTTAGGCTTTTGATAGCACTTTTGCTAAACTTGAAAAAAAAATGATTCTCTTTCTGTAATATGACTGTCTTTAAAGGGAGATAAAAATGGGTTTCACAATACTTCACTCATATCAAAAGACTTTCTGTAGGTTATATTCCTTTGTGTCTCACTATTTCTTTTTTGATACTTAATGCAAGGGGGAAATAGAATGATGAACATTGTGTTCCTACAGCTCAGCTAATTGGTAGCTGAATCTGTATCTTTTGAGAAGTAGAACATTTGAACACTCATTAAAACATATCTACTACAGCTAATGTCAGACTTGTTTCTCCCACAATGACAAGGAGATCCTCTAAGAAGCTTTACCTACATACCCCTCTTTTAGCATTTGCACGTAATAACAAGTGCTACATTTTAGTTCAACAGCTATAATAAAATGCAAATTCTTTACTCTTTCAGAGACCATATTCAAATTAACATCCCATTAAAAGCCAACTCAACTCATTATATTTAGTTTGTGAGTGATGCTTCTTAAATGAGAAGATTTCTAATGACTAATGTGCTCAGCCACATCTGAAAGAAGAGCTTTCCCACAAAGAAGAGCTCTCCCCCATCATCACTTCCATAATGGAAGACAGTTGTATGGAGATAATATTGCAAAGAATGATGTTCCAGAGCAATTTAAACCTTAGGTTAAAAAGCATAATGACATGTAAAATAAATTAAAATGGAATCACAGTAACATCCATGAACTAAAGATTTACTTGAGAATCAATTGTGAAAAATTCAATCATCCATACGCGTACATTTTGAACCCAGCAGGTAGTATATTCTATGAACTCCAATATTTCATCAACAATTAGATTCATGTTTACCCCAGAATTTTGATTCTATATTTAACTTGCCTTTTTCTGGGTGGTCATCAGTTTCTCTTTCCAGTCTGAATCTTTCTTCAGCCCTAAACTAACACAAATTAATGTTTGCAATGTAAGCCCACAGGGTTCAACCGCACATCTTATTTGATCTTAGGGCTTTTGTCAATGCATGATCATAGAGTATTCTGCATTTTACATTTGTAAAATAGAACTTTTGATTATATTATTAATTATTCCTAAAAGTCTTTTGTTATTCTTCAACAAATAACAGAAATATTTTAAGTGATTAATAAAATGGCTACTTTTATGTATACTTGTAGAATGAGTTATGTATTAGATTATTTCTGTGGTCTCTTTCAGCTCTAAATTGCAATTTTCCATTGGCATTATTTGTTTGTTTTTAATGATATAATTATATTCCATTTACTGTTACACTGCTACAAGTTAAATATAGCTGGATACTGATCTCTTTAAAGGGAAATATTTAGTATTTCTAATTTTTTAATATTTTCAACAAATTATTTTAAACACTTAATTCTCTCCCTACCTTGCTCACTAGATTTCTGATACTGGAACTTATACTTGTGTGGCTACGAGTTCAAGTGGGGAGACTTCCTGGAGTGCTGTGCTGGATGTCACAGGTGAATTCTTCGTGAATTATCTTCCCAGAAATTATCTTCTCAAGGAATCTTGATTCCGTTTTAGTGATTACCTCATTATGAAATACCAAGTTAAGAAGAGATCAATATTTTAAATTCATTAAATGTAAAAATTGTCACTCCACTTTTTAATTCATGCACCTCTTGCACGTAGCATCACATATATGCAACTTGATACATTTTTCCTTGACAACCTTGTTATTTTATTTTCTCAATCTAAAGAGAAAGAAATCCTAATGATCATGTGGGAAAGCAAACATTTAGTAACATGCAGGAAAAGCAAATGTTCACTTATTTATTCTTGTTCACTGACTAGGTCAATTTATTTAATATACAATTTTTCTTTTTTAACCATAGTCATCAGCATATGCATTCAGGAATGAAACTTTTTCTGTTTGTCCTCTATAGAATCTGGAGCAACAATCAGTAAAAATTATGATTTAAACGACCTGCCAGGACCACCATCCAAACCGCAGGTTACTGATGTTACTAAGAACAGTGTCACCTTGTCCTGGCAACCAGGTACCCCTGGAACCCTCCCGGCAAGTTCATATATCATTGAGGCATTCAGGTATGGGAGAATTCCTATTTTCTCCATTGGGTTTGCTTTAGCGCCCATGTCCTCAAATCTCCTGCTTTTTAATTTTAAGGATGTGATCAATCAGTACATTTTAAGAATTTACTTTAAATTTGACTTTATTCAAGAATAGACTTAAGTATGTTTCTTTTTCATTTTAACCTTAATTATAAGATTAAATATGTATTATCCCTGCTTAAGTTTATAGGAACCTAATTATGACATAATCACTTAGCTCCTTTGTTTACCCTGTCCATTATAAGGATTTAAGATGAGAATTTCAGCATTAGAAGTAAGCAGAAAATAATTTAATTAGACACAAGGACCTTTCAAGTTATGCAATGTTTGTTTAGGCAAAGAACCCTGGAATTTTGCTTCCTAGTACTTACAGCAGAACTTAAAATAATTCCATTCTTTTATGCTAAATATTTGAATACATCTTTTGGTTATGCTTAAGAGAAAATTAAAAACTACAACCAAAAATTACTGTATGTACCTCTGGTTGCTGAAAAGAAAAGATATGTTTAGTTGTTACTTGAAATAATTGTCATCAGTTTAAGGATATAAATGATAAACTAGCAAATGTCATTATAAAAAATGTCTTATGGAAATTTGATAGAATACTTACAAATAGGAAAATGCAGTTTTGTATTCAGTTTCAATGTGTTTTTATATGCCATTATAAAGATAGTGATGGCCACTGTCCTTTCCAAGCATTAAGACAAAAGCTTAAAAATGCTTTCATTTTAGTCTCCTATAGTCCATTTAATGAAATAACGAACACCTAGTTTTCAAATTCCAAAATATATTTTTCTTTAATTTCCATATTTTGATGCAAAGGACTTACTTCTGAAAAATTAATGGAAGGTGCTGAAAATTGCATTTTCTCTTCATTTTAAGAAAAAGGAATACTTGATTTCAGACAAAGTGCTCTTGTCCGGCATGCAGTCTGTAACTGACTGTAAGGGGTTCAGAGATAGGTCCTCATTCTAAGATGGGAAATCACAATACTGTGTCAGGTGTGATTTTATTAAAAAAGTGACCAGGGGGAAATATTCATCCCATGCTTCCTTCCTTCTTTTACAGATATGTAGTTTTAGAAGGCTTTATTATCATATTGCATGTGGAAATAGTCAAAAGAAGACACACCTTGTAACAGGAAAATGTTTTGGCACGATTTACTTTGTAGTCCATTTATTCTTTCTGCAGGTTAATTCTCGTCAAACATTGACGGGGACAATATTTATTGTATAATCTTGATGTTGTGATCTTGGCCACTCTTCCTTTTACAGGTATTCGTTTAGTGGGCTGCTGTGCTTTAGCAAAGCACTGTCACATCTCCCGGGCTGAGTTTAGTTTTGTTGTGCATGGCACTTTCGGTAGATGGGCTCAGCTTTGTTGGTGAATAAACTGAAATCATCCAAATGTTTCGTTTATTGGACTGAACACTCCCAAGTGTTTTGTGTGTGTGTGTATGTGTGTGTGTTTAATTTTCAGCCATTAACCTTTGTCATTGAAACCCAATTCCATTCCCAGTACCTTTATGACTGCACCTTAAATGAAATTTCTGTTCTTGTTTCAGCCAATCAGTGAGCAATAGCTGGCAGACAGTGGCAAACCATGTAAAGACCACCCTCTATACAGTGAGAGGACTGCGGCCCAATACAATCTACTTATTCATGGTCAGAGCGATCAACCCCCAAGGTCTCAGTGACCCAAGCCCTATGTCAGATCCTGTGCGCACACAAGGTAATTTCAAGAGCTATAACTATGACGGGCTCTAAAAGGAGGCATTAGCACATCTGTAAGAACAAAGGGGTTGCACCAGGAGGATAAATGTGTCTGTACTAGTTGTTAGAATGATTCACTGGAACTGACCCAGTTTGCAGGGAACATGCTGTGCACCTTGGTGAGTGTATCCTCTTTCTGGAGTTGTCGGTGTCTATTTACTACAGAATAAACCAAATAATTGAATATATTCACATAGCATGAGTGACTAAACTAATTTAAGGCTTCACTATATTTCAAAGGGAGGAAAAATATTTCTCCTTTTTCGAAATTTATTATACAATGATCTGGAATGGATAAGATGCCCAGATAAAGAAATCATCACTCCCTACTCTTCAGAAATTCTGCTTCTATAGTGCAGTGGGTCTCAATCTGTGGCTTCCATGGAAGCAACCTCTCCTCACCTGAACCCACGTTAGAAGTGCAGGTGCTCAGGCCCCGTCGCAGATGCTCTGGGAGTGGGGCCCAGTAGTCTGCATTCAGGTGCCTGGCAGATGTTACTGATGTTTTTGACAATTTTGACAAGCATTGCTACAGTGTATTTTATTAAACCAGAGATTTAAAGGAGCAATTTGTTTCAGAAGGGAGTAAATCAAGTTTTCTACCAGAGGTGTGTAATTCTTTTGACTAATTAAAAAAATTATCCAGAACATTATAACAAGATGAAATGGTAGGTATCTCATTTCAGTTTTAACAACTGTCTCTTCAAAACGAAAAGTCACTGGAGTCTAAGGATTAATATAAAATGTGGCATTCTAATTTCTCTTCCTACTGGTAGACAAAGAGAATTAATACAATAGAAATGGTTGCTTTACTATTTGTTAAAACCTATCCCCTACAGAGTTCTTGAGAAAAGGGTTAATCATTTCTTATTTGTTAAAGGCTTTGAACAAGATATAATTCAAAGTAGTATTTTTATACTATGAAAAGCACCATACAGCCATAAAATATTATTATAATTATAATGTAGTTCAGCAATAGTTACTAGCATGCTATTATAAGAGAGAAGGGCACCTTAAAGGAATCAAGTGAAATAAAGTTACCACGTGATTTTTGTAATGTTGCTGACATGATGACAGTCAAGGGAGGAGGGAATGCCACTTGCTATTGTTCTGGAAGCAGTACTGTGATTAATTTTCCAGAATGATAAAGGACCCGTAGGTAAAGAACCTGTCTCAAGAGAGAGTAAAAGAACAACAAGGAATTTGAGGACCTGAAACTGGTTATGTCTCACCTTGCTTGGATTCAATTGCTCTCAGTGTGTCTAAATTTAATGAGTACACTAAATTCAATTATTGAACTTACGGAGGAAAAGGTGTAAGGTTTTAATTCAGGAAATAATAATACCTGGATCATTTTACCTGTGCAGATAGGAAACAGGCAGTTTCTGTGTGCAGCCGTGAGGGAAGGCGGAGAGACGACAGAATATGGAAGCATGTGGTGTGATTAAACCCAGCAAACCTGGATCATTCAGTAGCTGTGCCAGTCACTAATGCTTGACTCATAAAATAATTTATTGGTGAAAAAGTAAAACAAAACAAAACATTAATAAAAAGTTGTTTATGATCTTACTTGTTTTAGCTGAGAGACTATATGAAGAAAAAAATGCTTACATTCTCTTAACAGGTGTTTAATTGAAAAACACATGTTTTGAGCCTGAATATCAGGATCATTTTTTGATACCATTTTCAGCAGCTTTGCTATTTGAAAAGCTCTTCTTTTCAAAGAACACTTTGCTGTATGCACTTTTATTTTTAAAATATATTAAATACCATAGAATTAAAAACAAAATAAATAAATACTATAGAATTTAGAATTATTTTAGTAAGGCAGCAAATACTTGCACCATCAACATCACAAGAATAGACCATAGGTATATCCATAAAGGTTAACATTATTCACATAATATTAATTTTTTTGTTTTAAATAAAACTTGTGATGCTGTTTATGTTAGGAATGAAAAAACAAATGGAACTGGAAAAACATAACCAAAGTTCAGGTCCCAATTATTGCTGCCCCAATTTAAGTTAGTGCACCCATTTAAGTTATGATTGAGATATGTACTTAGAAATATTTTTTCAAGAGTGTGGTATTGTGGCCTGAGAAAATAAAAGAAGATTAGAAAATAAATCAATTAAAATTGGACTTCCTTTCTTAAATAAGGTAGCTGGAGGAAAAAAAATCAACATTATAGTGCACCAGTTAAAGAAGCTGATTTGAATATGTGTAAAATTCAGTGTTTGATATCAATTTGATGGACTTGGATGTCTATCATTTATATATTTTAATGGACATATAATATAAATCATTATATGTATGGGACAATAGAAGAGTATTTAAATGAATGGTAAGTAAGGGGCCAGAACAATGAATGGCTAAAAATGTATCATTCTAAACATCAGAAATCTGTTTTTTCTTCTTTCTTCCCCTGGTCCCTATCCCCTGCAATAGTTTCAAAAACCTTTTGCTGGATATTGGAGCACTGCTCAACCTTCATTACTTTAGAACAATTTATTAGTATTTTAATTGTTTTGGTCGAAGGAATTGTTGTGAATATTGGGGTCTTCTTCCCCTTTTCCCCTCACTTTGTTTACCTTTAATAATATATTCGAGTTTCCAGTCCCTCTGATTACTTTCCTTCCACGTTCCTAATCTGAAGTAGGTCAAGAAGTAAAACACACAATTTACTAATTGGAACAAAGTATTAAATAAATTCCCAAGCAGTAGTTTTAATATATTACCCCATTAACTACTCAAGAAAGTCTTTTAATATCTATATAAAACTGATGTTTCCAGAGAAGTCTTACAGCACATTCTTTATTCTTTCTTTAATAAGAAAATAATTAGACTTTCCACAGTAATGTATTTGAATGGGGTGAGGGATTGCATACACTCTTTTATTAATATTATTTTAGTGAAGATAAATATAATCTTTTAAATTATGTTTTACCATGGTAGTAGTATATAAATACTCTTTAATGCTTTTGTCACAAAGATTTTTTTTTAATTTTCCCCTGTAATTATTTCTAATGACATGTTATCAGCTTATATAATACTAGGGGCCTGCTGGACAAAAATTTGTGCACTTGGGGGGGTCCCTCAGCCCAGCCTGTGCCTTCTCACAGTCTAGGACCCCTTGTGGGATGTCCACCTGCTGGAGTGCCTGGCCAGCCTGGGTGAGGGGCTGATGGCCGTTTGTAGGCTGGCCAAGCACCCCAGTGGGAATCTTCACTCCATGGGGGTGTGGCCAGCCTGGGTGAGGGGCTGAGGGTCGTTTGCAGGCTGCCCACAGCTCATATTGACTCAATGTCCCAGCAAGGCTGGCTGGAATCAGGTTTCTGGGGTTTATTTATCTTCTATAATCGAAACTTTGTTGCCTTGAGCAGAGGCCTAGCCTAGGCAGGCAGTTTCAACTCCATCGCTGGTGCAGTGGAAGCCTCCTGTTTGCTCTAGCTCCATGGCTGCCAGCCAACATTTTGGTGGGGTTAATTTGCATACAGCCACTCTGATTAGCTGGTGGGCGTGGCTTAGCTGTCTTGTGGTGATGGTTAATTTGAATATTACTCTTTTATTAGATTAGATACACTGGAATTTTACTATGAATTTTTAAAACTTGGGAATGGTTGTCTACCTGTAGATATCAGCCCACCAGCACAAGGCGTGGACCACAGACAAGTACAGAAGGAACTAGGAGATGTCATTGTTCGTCTTCATACTCCGGTTGTATTGACTCCCACGACTGTTCAAGTCACATGGACAGTAAGTTCTGAAAGGCCATGTTAATAATAGTCTCTTTTTTTTCCTTTAAGAAAACAAATCAAAGAAGAAAAAATAAGTCAACAACCCAAAAAATGGTAATAAAACTCTTACCATTTAAAAATCAATGTGTAACCAATCACACAAAAAAGAAAAGCATTCAATAAATGAAAGAATAAATATAGGAAGGAAAGATTGATTGCAGTATAAATGAAACATGTTCTGTCTTCAGAACTTTAACAGCTTTATTGAGATAGAATTCATATACCAAAGTTAAAATGTACAGCTTAATGGTTTTTAGTATACTTACAGTCATACAATCATCACCAAAATCTGATTTTAGAATGTTTCATCATCCCAACATCAAATCCTTGCCCATTAGCAGTCCTTTCTCCATTCCCTTCACGAGCTTTTTGCAACCACTAATCTACTCTTTGTCTCTATAGATTTGCCTATTGCTGTCATAGGAATGCAATGCAATATGTGATCTTTTGAGCCTGGCTTCTTTCACTCAGCATAATGTTTTTAAGGCCCATTCATGATGTAGCATGTATCAGTATTTTGTTCCTTTTATTTATTTTTTTTTACAATTTTTAAAATTTTTTTATTGTGTAAAATATTACAAAAAGTAGTACATATGTCTCCTTCCCCCACCCCCTGCGACCTTCCCCCAGCCTCCCCTACCCCCCAGTGTTTCGTGTGCATTGGTTATGCCTATTTTCATGCATTAAAGTCCTTTGGTTGATCTCTTGCTCCCCCCTCCTCCGCCCCACCCTCTCTGGCCTTTCTGCTATAGTTTGACAATCTGTTTGATGCTACTTTGCTTCTGTATCTATTTTTGTTCGTCAGTTTATAATGGTCTTTATTGTCCATAAATGAGTGATGTCATGTGGTATTTTTCTTTCATTGATTGGCTTATTTCACTTAGCATAATGCTCTCCAGTTCCATCCATGCTGTTGCAAATGGTAAGAATTCCTTTTTTCTTACAGCAGCATAGTATTCCATTGTGTAGATGTACCACAGTTTTATAATCCATTCATCTGTTGATGGGCACTTAGGCTGTTTCCAAATCTTAGCTATGGTGAATTGCACTGCTATGAACATAGGGATGCATATATCCTTTCTGATTGGTGCTTCAGGTTTCTTGGGATATATTCCTAGAAGTGGGATCACTGTTCCTTTTATTTCTTAATAGCATTCCTTAATAGCATACAGATAACCAGCATATACATCTGTTTATCCATTCATCAGCTGATATACATTTGAGTTGTTGCTACTTTAGGCTATCATGGATAATGGTGTCATAAAGATTTGTGTACAAGTAAACATACATTTTTATTTCTCTTGATATTTACCTAGAAATTATTGAATAATACAACAATGCTGTGTTTAACATTGGATGAACTGCCAACATGTTTTATAAAGTGGTTATACCATTTTACGGTCCCACTAGCAATATTTTAAGGTTCCAGTTTTTTCCACATCCTTGCTAATTTCTCTCATATTCTCACCAACACTTCTTATCTTCTGTCTTTTTTATTATAGCTATTCTAGTGAATGATGAATAATATATCATTGTGGTTTTCATTTGCATTTATGTCATGATTACTGATGTTTTGAATCTTTTCATGTGTTTATTGAGAAGTTATATATCTTCCTTAGAGAAATCTTTGTTTAAATTATTTTCCCATTTTTAAATTGAATTGTTTGTCTTCTTATTATAGTCATGTAGTAATTCTTTATCTATAGAATAAAAATTGTTTATTAGATATATAATTTGTAAGCATTTTCTCCTAATCTGTAGTTTGTTTCTTACTTTCTTAATAGTGTTATTTAAACACAAAATACTTTAATTTTAATGAAGACTTCTTGTGAATTTAAATCAAACATTTTATATTATTTTAGCTAAATATCATCCAGCAGCACTAAACATGTACATATATAATTTTAATAAGGTGACATTTAAGTTCAAAAATTAATGGGCTTTTGGAAATAGATTAATATTTTACTATATGCTAAAGTGTTCAATTTCATTCTATATAATAAAAGGCTAATATGCAAATCGACCAAACCACAGAACAACTGGTCGCTATGATGCACACTGACCACCAAGGGGCAAACACTCAATGCAGGAGCTGCCCCTGGTGGTCAGTGCACTCCTAAGGGGTGGAGGGGATGGGCGTCACTCAGCCAGAAGCCAGGCTCATGGCTAGTGAGCTCAGCAGCAGCTGGCCAGCACAGTGATGGTGGCAGAAACTTCTCCTACCTCCTCGGCAGTGCTAAGGATGACTTGGGGGATGTCCACCTGCCAGCTTAGCAGGCAGACATTCCCCAAGGGCTCCCAGATATTCCCCAAGGGCTCCAAGGGCAAGAGGGCACAGGCCAGACTGAAATAGCCCCCCCCCTTAATGTCATCTACCAGTCCTCTAGTGCATTAATAAATGTTAACCTGCCCACTGTCATTTCAAAATACAAAATGTTTTGACCCACATAGTAGCCACTTCAGTGGAAACAATACTATAAAAATAGCCATATTAGTCACATAAGAAAATGCTAACACTTGTGCATGTGCTTGAGTCTACATGTGTGTCTGTGTTTTGTGAAGAGGGAGGTAATCTTCACTGAGCCTAATACAGTTAGTGCCAGCTTCTCCTTTCTGTCAATGATCTCTCTGTTATAATTTCTAAAAATCTATCAAGACATATATCAGGATGATAGAAGGGCATGCATTCTTTCAGTCTTTTGTGTTTGTGATATACTTTGTATGTTATATAAGTAAAGGATATTTTAGTTAGACATACCTAGAAGAGCTTTCACTTTGATTATAATCTTAATTAGAAAGCATTTATAATTATGTCTTTATTGGTTTTTGTTTGTTTTTATTATAGGAGAATGACTGTAAGTAAAAAAATAAACAAACAAAAAAGACCAAAAAACTGAATTACCTTTCCTCCAAGTTTCTTTGGGGAAATAATTGTCTCACCCATTCCCATTAATTTCATCCACAAAGAATACTGAGGGGGAAGATTATTATTTTCATCAATCTTAATTTATTATATTTGAAATATAGAATACAATGAATAGAATTCTTCCAGTGTCCTCTCAATAATAAATCCATTGAACAAGTCTAGTCCAACAGCCTTTTCTGAGAACCAATTTTGTACCCAATGTGTGTGTGTGTGTGTGTGTGTGCGCGCGCGGGGGGGGGGGGGCGCTATAAAAAGAGACAAAAATCATACAAATTCTTTTTTTAAAATATATTTATATGGATTTCAGAGAGGAAGGGACAAAGAGAGAAAGATAAAAACATCAATGATGAGAGAGAATCATCAATCGGCTACTTTCTGTCATGCAAATTCTTAATGACAGTACACGGGAATAAGTGCCATAGCAGTATACATACTCCCTATAGACAGATTTCAATCAAAGAGGAAGTGAATAATTCCATCCTCAAAAAACAGAAAAGATATTACCTTTCATGTACTTCTCTTTGAGAAAATATGGAGGTCTTACTTATTAGAAAGGCTGAAACTTAGAGACATTAAGGCTCTTTACTCTAATTTTATAATTTTATGAAAGGAAACCAATATAGACAGATTGAATAATGTTCCTAAATCCCATGTATATTTATAGATAAGAATAGCATTAGAAGTTCCTTACGTCCAATCTGCTTGCAATGTTTTCACTGTAAAGAAAACATGTAGACAAATATGTAGTGAAATATTTAATGGTGAATTTCAGCATGTGATCCTGAATGGAGCATTCTGTTGCTTCTTAAACCACACCATCTGCTTGATCAGTCATGGTTTTGGTCCCTCAGTATAAAATTGAGTAATACTTTAACAAAAATAAAACTAAGTTTATAACATTTTAAGAGTAATTATGACTAGGATTACATTGTTTCTAATTTCATTTTTATATAATTTCACATAGATATTCTATTTTCTGCATATAATGGTTTTTATTCTTCTGTTCCTATGAAGGGAATATAATGACCTCATCTTTTTTTTCAATGTCACAGTTGGGTGTTTATCTGCCATGCCTCACCCATTTTCTGTAGCTTGGACTTGATACAAAACTAACAAGGCCAAGGCTATAGTTGTATTTTTAAAAGCAGATTTTTTACTCATTATCCATTGAAAAAGTCTTATCTGCTCTATTGGGAGTGTTGAAGAGGCTTTTAAAGCTGCTTCTAAATGTGGAAATAATTTGGATAAGAATCAAAGTCATTATGTTCATGAAGTCAATCACTTTAAAAGTCATTGAGGTAAAAAGAATACATTAAAGCAGATCTAAACTACAGGTCAATAGTCTGGGAATTCTTTCAGGAAAGGGACCTTATCATAGTCATCTTTATATCCCAACAAGATTGTCATTTCTGGTTTTCATATCTCACTCCCTCATGAGCTTGACTTCTGAGAGTCAGCAATTATATTTTTAATTTCTGCTTTTTCAGAGTAAAGCATCATTTATGAAATATCCTTTCAGAACTGTCTGCTATATGATCAACTCAATTATTTCATACATGTTTTTTATTTAAAAAAAATGTTTAATATATCACAGAGTATTGCTCCCCGTGAGGTATGCATGTGGTTGAGAGGTAAATGTAGCGAAATAAAGCCCAACTGGGGGTGAGATTGGTTATCGAAGGAATTAGGGCCAACTATTTCATTTCAATGTCCTATTTTCAACCTCCTAAATGGGCATGCCTTCTTAAATGATCACATTGTTTGAGTTGCTGATGTGTTGGGCCAAGTGAGAAGGTATCTATAATAGGTATCTATTTACCAAACATACATGACATTTGCACTAAAGACTAACTAACAAACAAACAAAAACAAAACACATGCCCACAAGGCTAATTTGAAACAGCAATAGTTAGCAAATGCTACATTCTAAAAATGACTATTTTTATAATGAGGGTAGGAATAAATGATAAGAAAATGGCTGTTTCACAAAGAAATGGCAATAATTATTACATTTAAAAATATTTATTCTGGTGTGTGTGTGTGTGTGTCTGGGTTCAAAGACAGAAAGAATCACAGACTCATCGTCCATAAATATTACAGCTACAGAAGGTGAAAGAGTGCCCTGGTGAACCAGGCTCAGAATTCAGCTAAGTCCAGACCAGCCACTTAGCAGACGAAGCCCGCCTAATAAAACGTGTTTTGTGTTTTGCATTCTGAGATTAGGTGGATTTTTTTTTCATTGAAAAGATAGATGTTAAGCATCTTACTTAAACATTTTAATGCAAGTGATGATATGAGGGACACATGTGGACACCTGTTTTTTAGTATATCGGTTACTCAACAATGATGCTTTATCATTGTGCATCTTTAAAACTTGCAAGTGTTTTAACTTATAGTAGTCCTTTAATTGTGTCTGTGCCCTTGTAACATGGGTGTTATTTGAACAAATTAAGTAACCTGAGACTCAGAAAGTTTGAGGCTAAGCTATAACTCAACTGAGACTGAACCTCTCTTCGTCATTTCACTTTTTCCTTAAGACAACTCTTTTTTTACTCATATTTCAGAAAAATACCAAGTTTAAAAATGTTATAAACCCATGGAATTGTGTCCAGACTCATAATCAGAATGGTAATAAAATTAGTAGCGAGCATATTATTTAGCTTGAAAATGAGCGCCTGTCAAAATGTGCTGCAGAAGTCAATAGCGTAGAATGCAGATCTAATAAAAATTCCATCAAGTTTTTTAAAGGTAGTGTTCAGCATTTTCATTTTTGCTTCCACCTGTAACAACAATTTTTCCAGAAAAGAATGTATTGCAACTGCACATAATCCAGTTAGACTATTTAGTTATTAAGTGGGTAATTTGAAAATGCTGGTTGAAGGCATGTACACTGAAGTGAGGAAGGCAATGTTGTATAGTAAACATTAACTTCATAAACTCCCTAAAACACGTAATTAATGAAAACCAAACATGGATAAAACCAATTTACCCTGATTTACAGGCTCCCTTCATCTGGAAACAGCTGCTTAATGTGCTTCTTAAAAACACAGCTTGCTTCTTTCAGTATTAACAAGCTATTATTGTGAGTTATGTCTTTCTCTCAGTATATAAATTCACTTAAAGTGAATGCAGAGAATTTTGTAAAATGCAAGTTTAATGTTGTTTTAACGTATGCCGTGGTGATATTTTGGAACACTGACAGTTTTGATGAAGGGCATCTCTCTGTGGCTCTCATAAATTTAACTTTCGGCTTTTTAGTTGCCTTGTTTTTTAATGTCAGAACAACTTCTACTTTTCAAAAATATATGTCCATTGGCATAAACACAAACTTGTGGCATGAATGAGGATTCAAAGACTATGGTTTTGGCATCAGAACTGGGCTGACTTTTTCATAACATAACCTCACACAAGAGTAGCACTAATATCAGAAAATCATTGAGAGTTAGAAAGCTGTCAGGTGGATAAAGGAATTCTTACTTGATGAGACTCATCTGTGAAACTGGAGTTAGCTATCCATAGTAACACACATGCCTACTTTCACCAACTTCATGGGTTTTTCTAACGTGGACATTTTAAATACAGAAAAAAACTCTTCCTTTGTCCTGTGTTATTTTGACTGTGGTTCTGTAAAATTTTTTTGAATGCTGCAACTCAAGAGGTTAGATTTTAATACATGAAAGAATAACATTTTTATAACGTGTTCACAGTTGAATAAAAAAATTTTAACAAGCTGAAATAACCATTTTTATCATTACATATTCTATTTCCTTTCTCTTCAAACTTCATAAAATGAGGTCTTCCACCTCTTCTCTATTAAATTTTACACTTCCTTTGACTGTGAAATATGTCAAGTGAAAGGCCTTTTAGAATACGACTAGCAAACAATAATATATGGAATGTTGACTGGGGAGGGTGCTATGGTATTTATATTTGTCAAGCTTTTCTAGAAACACAGTAAGACGTTAAAAAAAACTAAAAGTCTTCTCCCTGAAAATGGAAAAAAATGGTAATATCAAGTTAAGATTGTTTCATAAATGTATAAAGAGAGTATGTTTCATTTTTAGCTTACATTTTTATATATTTGGTTTCATGTAATTATTATGAGTGAACTCATTTTTTAAATTTCTATTTGATATCAGTTTTGAGATTGAAAATCTCAGATTTTCAAGAACAGCTGTTTGTCCTCTGTACCTTAAATGAATGAAAGGATAAAGAAAGTTGTCAAATTGTGTCAGTAGTGGGACTATTGGTAAATTAATAAAAGTCTTTAATATCTGTTGAGGGGTATGAACTGCTTAATCCATTTAAAACAGATGCTTTAGCTCCACAGCTTTTGGAGTCTCACATGCTTCCCCCATCAACAGGAATTGGACACATGCCCATCCTGCTCTTCCACTGGCTAGATCCCACTGTCCGCGTAGATCTTAGCTCTCCTTCAAGGAAACTTCATCTTCTCTTCCTGATCCATCCAAATTCTTTCCACTCCAGGCTTTCTCAGCTCCTTGTACATCTCAATCATAGCATGTGTTTATGTCTATTGTTATTACTATGACTAGACATTGTTTGGGTGATTGTTAGACAATTCCCATCTTCCACTTGGGCTCTAAACACTATGAAGGCAGGGGCTGACTCCTTTCATTCTCCTTTTATCCCTACATTTTCATATGTTTGTTTTCTTTATTGATTAAGATATTAAATATACGTTTTTATCCTCTTATTTCCTCTACCCCTGACTCATGCCCTCACCTCCTCCTGGTGTCTGTGTCCATTGATTAGACTTATATGCATGCATACAAGTCCCTACATTTTAGCAAAATTCTTGGTTCTTATTAGTAAGGACTCAAAACTGTTTTTGATTAAGTGAAGGTGTTAGTGAATGGACAAAGATGAGAATGGAAATCTCTAACAAACTATATATGCAACCAAAAGACAGGAATTCTTGAATATAAAAAAGGACAAACAAGAAATAGAGCTAGAAAAATTGGCAGATCTAGGTCTTGACAGGACTTTGTGCTAATCCAAAGAATTTGAATTAAGTAGTATCTTGGATACATGAAGTATTTTAAACAGGATAGAGAGTTGTTCCACTCTTCATTTTTGAAATAATAACTTAAGAACAATGTGAAGTCAGATTTCGAGGAAGGTATAAGATGTTGGCATGTGAGTAAGAAAGCTGTGGCATCATCCGATGATAGCTGATGAGGACAGAAACGGGGACAAGAGAAATGAAGATGAAGCCACTGTGATGTCTAAAATACTTCCCTTCGGTTTCTAAAGCTTTTTGCTTTCTTTTTCAGGTGGATCGGCAACCCCAGTTTATTCAAGGCTACCGTGTGATGTACCGCCAGACCTCAGGCCTGCAGGCCACACCAACATGGCAGAATTTAGATGCTAAAGTCGCAAATGAGCGAAATGCTGTCCTAGTCAATCTGAAAAAGGGGGTGACTTATGAAATTAAAGTTCGACCTTACTTTAATGAGTTCCAAGGAATGGATAGTGAATCCAAAACAGTTCGTACTACAGAAGAAGGTCAGTACTCAGATCCCTAAATGAACCTAACTTAGACCATAATGAAACCAATTTCTGTTGAAGTTGTAGTTTATCATCTTTCTTAGAAGAGTAGCAAGAGAGACTCTAACATGAATCCAGGAAGTGGTATTTTTCTCTTTCCGTTCTGAGAATTCCATAAAATCTGACAGCTCAAAAAAAAAAAAAAAAAAAAGACATTCAAATAATTTGTAAACATTTTCCCCAAATCTTCTTTGTCAGTGCATTGGAACTTGATTATAATATTTTCCCATATTTTTTCCATGGGTTAGACTCACTTGGCTTCATCAAAACAGGCTACTGGAAACTCAAGAGCACAGGCTGTTCATTGTCAACCTCTTAGAATGACATTTTCTTCTTGAAGTCATCTTCCCTGTGGCCTCTGCTGATCTGACTCACAATTTCCAATTCAGAATGCCTCACACATGTTTGCAATAGTTTTCTTCTTACAGTTTTCTCCCTTCTCCATTTTGAAACTTTTCTTGCCTGCACTTTAAAGTCAACATGTGAGAGACATAAATAAATGTAAGTCTCAACCAGTCTATTTACTAGTGTCTTCTTTACTTAGCTACAGGCTTATAATAAATTTTATCATAAAACTAAAAAAAAAGTCAGATGCCAAGTAAAGAAATGTCCTCCCTTTTCTATCTTGTGCTAATTTTATGTATATGCTCCATAAAAAAGCCTTTTTTTCTAAACATCTAATCTAATCTAATCTAATAAAAGAGTAATATGCAAATTTTCCCTCACCCTGTTACACCCAAACCCACGCCCAACAGCCAAGCCACACCCGCCAGCCAATCAGAGCGGCTGTATGCAAATTAACCCAGCCAAGATGGCGGCTGGCAGCCACGGAGCTAGAGCAAACAAGAGGTTTCCATTGCACCAGCAATGGAAGAAACTGCCTGCCTAGGCTGGCTATGGCCTCCGCTCAAGGCAACAATGTTTTAATTATAAAAGCAACGGAGCTGAAGCAAACAGGAGGCTTTGTTACCTGCCTAGGCCTCTGCTCAAGGCAACAAAGTTTTAATTATAAAAGATAAATAAACCCCAGAAACCTGATTCCAGCCAGCCTCGCTAAGACATTGGGTCAATGGGAGCTGTGGGCAGCCTGAAAATGGCCCTCAGCCCTTCACCCAGGCTGGTCAGGCACCCCAGTAGGGACCTGAACGCTAAAGGGACTGTGGGAAGCCTGAAAACAGCCCTCAATCCCTCACCCAGGCTGGCCACACCCCCATGGGGTGAGGGTCTCCACTGGGGGGCTTGGACAGCCTGCAAATAGCCATCAGCCCCTCACCTAGGCTGGCCAAGCACACCAGCAGGTGGACATCCCCTGAGGGGTCCCAGACTGAGTGGGCACAGGCTGGGCTGAGTGACCCCCCTGCCCCCACAATTGCACAAATTTTTGTGCACTGGGCCCTAGTACTTCATATAAATTGATATACAACACTCAAGAAAATGTATATAGGTTGTTTACACTAATGTGTAAATGCTCATTTGTCTAAAGAGTTTTCTAGTATGCATGTCTTATAGTAAGCAACACAATGAAAAGGTTATCTTGACATTGGTTTGCAGTGTGATACACTGGCAGGCAGAAGTGCAGGTTTTTAAAGGCATCACTAATAAATGTTTAGGATATGTAAAGAAAAAATTACTAAAAATTAATAATAGAGTCATCGCCATTACATTTTACTTAGGTTGAATAGGTATAGTACTAACAAGTAGGATAATTCAATACAGAATCCTATGTTGAAGTATACTTCCAAAATCAATTCCACTGCACTTAGACTTTTCCCCTAGATTAGACATTTGTCACCATTGCGGTATGTCCATCTCCGATTTCGGAGACCTTGTCAAGGTAACAAATGGAACTCAGCTGGCCTGTGCCCAGGAATGATGAGTGGTGATTTGGTTCTTTCTCATCCATAGAGAGAAGCTCGGCACAGGAATCATTGACCTGTAAGGAAGCAGGTGTGGTGTTCTCTCCACGCCAGCAGAAAGGCCAAGGAAAAACTAGCTCTCAGAAGTTATTTTTCAAAACAGTCTACTTAATAACAATAAAACTGGTAGGCAGTGGTGGGATTTATGCCATTGTGCCACATTTCAGAGCAATATTGTCACACGGAGAAATAGTAAAGGGTGGTATTGTGGTATGTGTGTGTCCTGCTTCTTTCTGAATGCAAATATGACCAAACTTACCAAACATGGGAGACTTTATAGACAGGCTTTAAAACGTATTTTACAATCCAATTGCATATATTTACAAAGGGCTAAAACATGTAGAGTTATGAAAGCACTGACCCTTTTATATAATAATCCTTTGAATTTTGTATTAACTGTAAGGATTTTTATATTGATTTTTCTTTCTTTGGTTTAAACTCAGAAATTCACTGAAAATGCATCAGAATTAGTATTTGTTACCTCTCAGATACACTGCATGGGAGATGCTGCACTATAAAATCAGGAAATTCATTTCACCGACCTTTTCTCGGTGGGATTACAGAGAAACCATAAAGGAAGCAAATGAAAGAAGTTAAAATGTGTCCATGAGACATTTGACCCAACATGAACTGTTTTTATTTCCATCCTCAGAGTTCCTTGCCCATCAATATAAAATAAGTCTGAAATCTTAAATTATGGGTCAATTTAGAGCAGTAAATTATTTTTCTCAATATGAAAAGACAAGTATTTTCCATTTGTTGGTATAATTTATAGCTATATCTCTGTTTTGTTAATTACAATCAAACTAAAATAAATTGGTTGTCAATAATGCCATCACTCAGAGATAATGATTAATAAAATTTTAGATCAAAGTTTTAAAATTAGACATACCTGTGTTCAAATTCTACCCTGTTGCTTTTACCTGCTGAGGTTATTGTTAGAACTAAATCTGGCACTGTGCTGGGTATATAGAAAATACTCATGAGAATGTTAGCTGTTAAATTTGTTGTTCAATATACAGTACTACAGCTATTGTATTTTCTTTAAATCAATCTGTTATATTTATATTTATAATCTGTTATATATAAAAACTGTCACTCTTGAATACTATATACACAGTTAGAATACAGGAAACCAGATTCTCCTGTTTCTTGTCTTCAGATTCCTTTCTACAAGCACCATTTATGCACACCAAGACTTACAGTTTATGTTTATTCCAATTGCTTCTTCTACAGCCCCGAGTGCTCCTCCACAATCTGTCACTGTGCTGACAGTTGGAAGCCACAACAGCACAAGTATTAGTGTTTCCTGGGATCCTCCTCCTCCAGATCATCAGAACGGAATCATCCAAGAATACAAGGTAGGGCCTGCATGAATAAAGGTTCACAGAGCAGGCTCCCAGGGGAGTCTCAAGAGCACAAGAACAAGGCACACCTTCAGTGTCTCTCTTTTTGAATTTGAATGTAAATTAATATTTACATACTAGAGGCCCAATGCACAAAATTCGTGCACGGTGGGGAGTCCCCTCATCCAGGACCCCTCAGGGATGTCTAACTGCTGGTTTAGGCCCAATCCTCGTGATCAGGCCTAACTGGGGGGTTGGATGTCCCTCTCACAATCCAGGACCACTGGCTCTTAACTGCTCACCTGCCTGCCTGCCTGATCACCCCTAACTGCCCCCCATGCCAGCCTGTTCGGCCCCAACTGCCCACTCCCCAGCCTGGTCACCCTAACTGCCCCCCCTGTTGGCCTGGTCACTCCTACTGTCCCCCCTGCCAGCCTGGTCTACCCCAACTGCTCCCTGCCAGCCTGGTCTACCCCAACTGCCCCCCCTGCCGGCCTGGTCACCCCTAACTGCCCCCCCTGTTGGCATGGTCACTCCCATCAACCCCCCTGCCAGCATGGTCACCCCACGCAGCCTGCTGTTCAGTCATTTGGTCGTCCTTCACTAACCCCACTGCTGGCCTGGTAGCCACACGCTGCCTGCTATTTGGTTGTTCATCTGATTGTTTCGGTCATGACAGCCCCTGGCTTTTTATATATTAGGATTTGAGTGACAGGTAAAACAACAAATGGACAGGGAATTAGAACCTAAGCCTAAAGTCACAGATAACACAAACTCAGCTGCACAAGTAAACCATAATGGTGGAGCAGGGTTGTTTTCTAATTAGATTGTTGGATAACATACCTTATAGCAGTATTTTTAAATGATGTTCTCAGAAAAAGATGCTTCCGGGGTTTAGAGTCATGGGGTGTGACTAGGAGGGTGGGCAGCACCAACTCTGCTTTTATCTGCTTTTGTTAATGTACTGAAATTAATGTAATGAATGTTGCAAAATATACCATTCAAAAATGAAAGCCATTAAATACATTTTGAAAAAAATATATTACCAACAAATGACTGATTATCTTATTTTTTCAGCTGAACTTGTTGCTATTTTAAACAGCATATATCTATTGTTTCTTCATTATCATTTGATGTTTAAGAGACACAAGATATATAACTGAGAAATAAGATTCTGACTAGGTGATGTAATTAGACCACATTAAACTTCATTAAAACTTGCAAAAATTTTAAAACTATAATTTTTCTTATTAGTAAATATTTACATAATTCTGACAACAAGAACTAGACAGTTCTATTAGAATGGAAAACTAGACAACCTACTTGACCCCAGAAATTAATATATGGTATGTGAAATTAAGTTGAATTATTTCAACAAAGCATTGTAGATTGAATTATGTTATTCATAAGAAAAAATGATAAACTTAAAATATAATTTTTTAAAATTAATGGTCAACTTACTGAAACAAATGGGAAAAATGTTCATAAGCACTTAAAATTATTCCCATCACATTATAAAAGCATGGGCATAAGAAATATAAGAATGTGCTTTAAAATAGGAAAATTATTTTAAATTTTAAATGTTTTTAAGTGTTAGGACACATTGTTTTAAGAGCAACAATAATCTGCTCTGGTGTGTGCCTGTGTGCATTTGTGTGTGTATGTGTGAGTTGTAATAAGGTTAGCATTTTACTATTGTGTAACCTGAGACTAAATATCCTAAACTTCCATCTATTTAAAAATTGACTTTTTTACAACATAAAAAATTGTGTCACAAATTATAAGCTTTCTCAATTATATGAGACTGCCATATTTTGGTAACAATATATATTTAGGTCAGGACTAAACATTCCTCCAAAGTAACACAGGTATCATAGTGTAAATCAAAAAATATACAATTCACAAATATTGTTTTAAAGAATTAGCTTCAGGGAGTTTACCTATATCAGAAATAAACTATGTTCTTTATGTATCTAGATTGTAAAATACCATATAATAAGAATACAAATCTATAGAGAGAGCACATTTCTTTTTATAACACTTTGCACAGTAACAGATTTCCATATCCAAGAAGAATGTATGCCTTAAAATTTTATTATTACTAGAAGTAAAAGTCCAGCTTTCATCACATTAGTATTTAAAGACTTCCCAACACTTTGTTCTCATGCATATGTACTTGTGTGTGGATACATTGATCAATATTAAGATTTATTACTGTCAATGTAAATATTCACTTTAATTTAATCTCAGTCAATACCTATAACTTAAGTCAATTAATCTTGTTAGCTACTTCTATGTAAGTTAATATTTTCTTAAATGAAATATAAATTACTTAATATAAATGTGCATCTATGTACTTTGAATATTACAACTTACAATCATCATATTTTAATAGAGTATATGTATAATAAATCTTGAAAAGTAAATTAAGAAGAGGAATTTATGTTTTAATCCCTATGCAAATGCTCAACCAGAGACCACTGTCTACAGGTGTTAAGGAAATTATTGTTATGAGCATTCAATGTTGATTATTAGCTATAACGGAACATGGCATAGTTTCAGCTTTCCTTATTGTTCTTTCCTTAATACACACACACAAAATCACACACTGCATAAATTAGGCTTTAAAAATGTCAATAACAAATCCTATATAATAAAGAGCAAATGGTCATCATGCCTTCACACTATAACACTGTAATGGCTCAGACACTCAACACTGGGGAGAGAGAAATGGGGACCAGTCAGGCTGCAGCCTGTGAGAGAGACAAGCCATCTGCCCCGCAGTCCTTGGAGCCAGCACCTGTGGCTGCTGCCCAGGTAAAGCCACCCACCCACGGTCCCCTGCGGCTGCAGCTGCCCTGGGTGAAGCTAGTCCAGGTCCTAGGTACCTGCAGCTGGCCAGAGGGGGGGAAGCCCAGGTCCCAGGTGCCTGCAACTGGCTGGAGGAGGGAATCCTGGGTCCCCGGTGTGGGGCAAAGCAAAGGTAATTAGGGATGATCAGGCCAGCAGTGGAGCAGTTAGGGGTGATCAGGCAGTCAGGCAGAGGTAATTAGGGGCAATCAGACAGGCAGAGGGGTTAGGGATGATCAGGCAGTCAGACAGGTGAGCGAGTAGGATCCAGCAGTCCCAGATTTCGAGAGGCAGTCGGACATTCCCCAAGAGGTTCTGGATTAGAGAGGGTCAGGCCAGGCTGAGGGACCCCCACCCTTGTGTACCAATTTCGTGCACTGGGCCTCTAGTACTTCTTTCTATAAGCCTTGGAAGTAGTTGATCACTACTAAATATATTTGATCTATTATATTGATCTAATTATGAGAAAGGTTAAGTTTATCTTTTGTTATTCACTTTACATTTCTGTAGATCTGGTGTCTGGGAAATGAAACACGATTTCATATCAACAAAAGTGTGGATGCAGCCATTCGGTCTGTGATAATTGGAGGATTATTCCCAGGTATTCAATACCGGGTAGAGGTTGCAGCAAGTACCAGTGCAGGGGTTGGAGTAAAAAGTGAACCACAACCAATAATAATCGGTGAGTACCAATCTATGTAGTCTGTGTATAATCAGTTAGTTGATGGCATGTAGATTTTTTGAGTCTCCATCCTGACAGTGGATATGCAGTAATGAATGAGAGGGTACACGCTTCATATAGGCAAACAGGTTAGCTGACTAGAGTTTCTTACAAAAATGATTAGCCACTGCTCATACTGTTAAGACTCCCATAAACATCCTAAAATTATAATTAGAGTTTAACTGCTGAAAGGTTGTTTGAAATTTATTTTTAATCAATAGTTTCGTTAGTAATGTTGATACCAATCTATATATAAACCTAAGTGACTGGTCAACCGGTCGCTATGACATGCATTGACCACTAGGAGGCAGATGCTCAATGCAGGAGCTGCTCCCTAGTGGCCAGTGCACTCCCACAGCAAGAGAGCCACTCACCTGGACTCACGGCTGGTAAGCGCAGGTGGCGTGAGCCTCTTCTGCCTCCATGGCAGCTCTATTGAGTGGCAGCAGCAGGCACAGCAGGGCCAGGATGAGTGGGAACGGCTCGTTGCCTGGCAGCCTGCTGCTTCACACGCTACTATATCCCCCAAGAGGTCCCGGATTACGAGGGGGTACAGGCCAGGCTAAGGGACCCCATCAGTGCATGAAGCCATGCACTGGGCCTCTAGTGAAAATATAATAGGAAATGAGGCAATTAGGCAATTATGGAAGAAAGTGCATTATACTTCAAATCTAGATGCTTTCTCCTAGCCAAAAAAAAAAAAAAAAAGGCAACATTTAACAAGAAACAGGCCAAAATAAAGTTTGTAATCTATATATACTATCCTGAAGAAGAAATTCCTATTAAATCTACTGTCATTATTACATAAAATTGTTCCCAATCACTATGGATATGTTTGCCTATTCTTAAAATATATATAAACGGAATGGTACAGAACATAATATTTTGCATCTGGTTTCTTTTACTAAACATAATGTTATATATATGGCAATTAATATGTTTTAATTCTGAGCAGTATTAATTTGTGTGAATATATAATATATTATGTGCTTTCTCTTCAAAGAATGAACATTCTTGTGTAAGCCATGTTGAGAATATATATATATATATATATATATATATATATATATATATATATTTTTTTTTTTTTTTTAAGAGAAATAACTAGAAATGGAATGTCTGGGTAACAGGATTGATATACTTTAATTTTATAAAAGACTTTACATAATTTTTTCCAAATTGCATATTTTTATAGAATCACTGGCAAATATTATTTCTAATATTTCCATATTGTACCAGCATTTGATGTTGCCAGTATGTAATTTTAGCCATTCTTGTGAGTGTAAAAAGTACTCACCTCAGTTTTCTTTGATAACTAAAGATGGTGAGCAAGTTTACATGTGAATATTAAACATTCACTTTTTTTTGTAAAATGTCTAAGTTTTTAACTTTTTAAAAGTATGTTGTTTGCCTCCTGCCATTGATTAGGAGAAATTATATAACCACTCTGTATACAAATTCTTTGTCATGTATTTGCATTGCAAATACTTTTTTGTTTATGACTTCTCTGTTCATTTTTTAAATAGTCTTTTGATGAGCAAGTTTTAAATTTTAGTGAATTACAGTTGATCAAACTATTTTTTTTTTATGTGTAGTGCTTCCAAGGAAATTTTGTCCTGCCTCTGGATAGTGAAGATATTTTCTTATATTTTCTCCTATAATCTTTATAATTTTAACTTTTATGCTTAAGTATATAATTTGTCTTCAAGTGATTACATGTGGTATGAGGGTTGAGGCTTATTTATTTCCAAGTATATATCAAATTGCATTAGCATCACTTATTAACTTTCCTTTCCCCAGTTAACCATATATGTATGAATCCATTCTTGGATTCCCTGTGCTGTTCCATGTCTTTATATATCTGTCCATCTGCCAAACCACTCTTTTGATTACTGTAGCTTACAGAGTCATGAGATCAGGTAATGTGAATACTCCATTATTTTCTTCTGCAAAATTGTTTTGGCAGAAGAACTGTTTCAAAGCAGCTTGTCAGTTTCTACAAAATATTGTTGGAATTGTTTCTTGAAAACACAGTGACTTTCTACATTAAATTGGAGAGATTAAACTTTTTTATTGTTGAGAGTTTAAGCATTTTAATAGTGAGTCACTCTCTCCAAAATATGATGTGTCTCTTTATTATTTACCTTTAATTTCTCTCAATAATATTTTGTCATTTTCAGAGTATGGTTGTGTTAAACTTTTTTTCTGAGTATTTGATTTTCTTTACACTAATTGGGTTCATAAAATTTTCTTAACTATTCTATATTACATAAATTGAATTTAATATGTTCTATTATTACCTTATTAACTTCACTTATTTACTTTAATAGTTATGAACTATTTCTTATGCATATATTTGAAAAATTATCTGTTTTCTTTCTCCTTGTTTGTGTTAATATGGTCAATTCTATTGACTGGTTTCAAAGATAAACTTTGCTTTGCAAACCCCAGTTGGTCAAGATATATTATGCTTTTTACATATATTACTTAACTAGGAGCCTGGTGCATGAAATTCATGCACTGTGTGTGGGGGGAGGTGGGAGGACGGTTCCTCAGCCCAGCCTGCCCCCTCTCACATATTGGGAGCCCTCGGGGGGTGTTTACTGACAGCTTAGGCCCCCTCCCTGCTCCCCATGGCGAGCAGGCCTAAGCCGCAGTCTGGCCTCCCTTTGTAGGAGGCAACCAGTCCCATCACTCTGCTGCTACTGCCAGTCACCACAGTCACCCAGGTGTTTTCATTAACATGGACTCCAATCCCTTCATGATGAAAAAATGACAACTTTCTTTAGGCATTTTCAAGATGTGTCTTTCATAGGATATGACCTTTCTTTCTTTCTTTCTTTCTTTCTTTCTTTCTTTCTTTCTTTCTTTCTTTCTTCCTTCCTTCCTTCCTTCCTTCCTTCCTTCCTTCCTTCCTTCCTTCCTTCCTTCCTTTTTTCCTTCCTTCCTTTCTTTCTTTCTTTCTTTCTTTCTTTCTTTCTTTCTTTCTTTCTTTCTCTTTCTTTCTCTTTCCTCTCTCTTTCTTTCTCTCTTTCTCCTCACCTAAGGATATGTTTCCATTGATTTTTAGAGAATGTGGAAGAGAAGGTAAAGACAGAGAGAAACATCAAAGTGAGAAGAACACTTCGATTGGTTGCCTCTTGCATGAGCCCTGACCTGGGCCCTGGCCAGGGAGGAGCCTGCAACCTAGGTACATGCCCTTGGTCAGAATTGAACCCACCCTGCAGTCAACAGGCTGAGGCATTATGCACTGAGCCAAACAGGCTAGGGCAGGATATGACATTTCTTAGCCCTCCAGCAGTGGACCTTCATTTTTTTTCCAGGAGTGTGATGAAAATACCTTAGATGCCTTTTTGGATTCTTATTACTCAAGTTACTAAGAATATTACCAGTGGCATACAGGGAGCTTAGCCAATGAGCATTAAAAAAAGGTGTTTCCTCTGTCGTTCACTCCCATCACTGGCTCTACCCTTGCCCCTCCAATCCCAGCTCCACCCCTGCCCAGACCTGTAGCCTCTGGCCTAGGATGCAGGCTTGGGCAGAAGACCCCCAAACCCCTCCAATGGCCAGCTCTGCCCCTTCCCAGGTCTGTAGCCTCTGTCCTAGGATGCAGGCCTGGGAAGAAGACCCCCCAGCTCCCATGATGGCTGGCTCTGCCCCTTCCCATGCTGGGGGTCTCTGCCCAAGGCTACAGGCCTGGGCAGAAGACCCCCTAACCCCCACAATTGCCCCTTCCCAGGTTCTTGCAATTGATGGCTCTGCCCCTCGCCCCCCTCCCCCACCTCCCCCACCACCTGCCTGGATAACAGGCCTGGCTACTTCAGTTGTGGAGCTGAGGCAGACTGGGCACCGCCATCTTAGTTGAGTTAATTTGCATATTTTCTCCTGATTGGTTGGTGGGCATGGCTTGTGGGCGAGGCTTGTAAGTGTAATGGAATGAGGGTCAATTTGCATATTACTCTTTTATTAGATTAGATCTGATTTGATAATCTATACTAATAAAAACCTATGTGGTCATCACACCATGATGCCTTCACACCATAACAATCCACCACCAGGAGGCTGGATGCACAGTGGGTGCATGTGTGTGGGCAGGGACTTGACACTGTAGGTGCAGCATGGAAGTGGGTCCCAGATCCTCTGGAGGGCAAGGCCGGAGGTCCCGCAGCTCTGAATGGTGTGGAGGCAGGATCCTCAACTCCAACCTACCTCTTCAAGGCAATCCATAGAGGAGCCCCGGATGGTTGTGTGGGCCCTACCTCTTTGGGGAGATTGATCACGGGTCTCCCACACTGTGAGAGGGCACAGGCCAGGCTGGGGAACACTCTCCCTGAGTGCACAAATTTCGTGCACCAGGCCTCTAGTATTTTATAAAAAACTAGAGGCCTTGTGCACGGCACTTGGGAGTGGGGGTCGGGGAGGGTCCCTCTGCCTGACCTGTGCCCTCTTGCACGCAGTTCAGGATCCCTCACTCCTTACCACCCGCCTGCTCACTGTTCCTTATCTCTTGGCTCACTGCTCCTTAGCACTGCCACAGAGGTGGAAGAGGCTCCTGCCACTGCCTCTGAGCTAGCCAACTGTGAGCCTGGCTCCTGGCTGAGTGGCACTCCCTTTGTGGGAGCACACTGACCACCATGGACATCTCTTGTGTTGAGCGTCTGCCCCTTGGTGGTCAGTGCGTGTCATAGCAACCAGTCATTCTGCAGGTCCTTCTGCAGTTCGGTTGATTTGCATATTAGGCTTTTAATATATAGGATTTGTGTGAGCTCTTATATGTTAAAGACACTAAGTATTTATCTAACATTTGCTGCAAATACATTTTTTCCAGTCTGTCTTTTAAAATCTAGGCTCATTAGCTATTTCCCCTGTAGCCACATGGATTCCTTTAGATGCCGGTTTCTTCCTCATTGGAATTCTATGTTATTTTTATTGTTATAATTTCTTTTTTTTTAAGAGTCTCTTATTCTTGTTGAGTTATATTTTCTTCTAGTTTGCAGCCATGGGACCATAATGGCTTCACCTCTAACTTTACTTTTTAAAATGTGTTTTCATTTATTAGAGAGGGAGAGAGAGAGAGAGAGAGAGAGAGAGAGAGAGAGAGAGAGAGAGAGAAAGAAAGAGAGAAGGAGAGAAACATTGAGCCCACAATCTCTGCATGTGCTGACAGGGAGCCTAACCAGCAACCTATTGGTATACAGGAGAGACATTCAGGCTCGGCCTCAGGCTTTTTACTCTTTGTTGTTAATGCTTACAGGAATCCAAGGTCCTTCACAGGTGGTTTATTATGCTAATGAGCTCCTAGTTTCTGAAAGAGGCTGAAGATTGTCATTCAGGGATTTCACAGGACAGTGGCACCTTGCAGAACCCCTACTCCTAGGAGACAGGCCTTTCAACAGTAATTACAGAATAGCCCAGCTGACACTGATTGGCGGATTAAAACAGGCCCCAGCCCTCTTCTAAGTGCTTCACCTGGTGACCTGGTTTGATCAACAACCCCAGGAGTCCGGCACTATTATTCCCAGCTTTCAGATGAGAAAATAAAGGCACAGAGTGGTCAAGTGATTTGCCCAAGTGCAGGGCAGGGCTGGAGGCACACGGAGTGGGGCTCCTGGGGAACAGATGTGCACACAGATGATGCAGGAATTCCAGGCATTAGTGACAACTGAGGCAGGACAGGACAGTGCTGGGAAGAGAGGGAAGGCAGCAGGTATTGCCTCCGAGACCCAAGTAGCACATGCTGGGACCCGGCTGGGCTCCTGACTTTCAGGGGTTTCATACTGCAGAGCCATCTTGCCCAGGAATCCAGAATCCGAGTTCTCCCAGTGGCCCCAGGACATGGAGCAGGCAATTTCCACCCCTGCCTACATTGCTAGTTAAACACTGGGGTTCATAAGCCCAGGAGGACAGGGGCAGATAACTGCAGTGACAACAGTGAAGCTTAGTACCTGTCAAGCCGGGGCTGAGAGCCTTGGCTGCATAATCTTATGCACACCCAGTAACACTCCATTGAGGCTGTTATCATACCCGTTGGTGCTGTTATCATACCCATTTTATAGATGAAGAAACCGAGGCTCAGAGAGGTTACACAGGTCTAACTGGCAGAGTCTGTGTGACTCCAAAGTTACCACATTTCTCTGCTCCCCCAACCTTGGGTGGGTGGCGTTGCTAAGTCCACCCCTGCCACTCAGTGTCTCCCTACCTTCCCGAGACCAGCCCTGACCCCTGGTTGAACTCCCAAAAAAACTGCTTGTCAAGGGGACAATTTGCTTTTATTATATAGGATAATACTGGGGATTTATATTTTCCCTCTTCTCCTTTTTTATTGTCTCCACCCTTCCTTTCTCTCTCCTATTTTAACCATCCTGGACAAGATTTTATCAATTTGTTATTCAAAGTATAAACTTTTAACTTTTTTAGTTTTATTTATTTGTTTTCTAATTAATCAATTTCTGCTATTTTTTCCTTCTACTTACTTTTATGTTGTTTCTTAAGATAGAAACTAATACCAATTATTTGGACATTACTTCTTTCTAATATGAATATTTAATGTGATAAATTTCCCAAAAAAGTGATAAATTTCTCTATAAGCATTTCTTCAGCTGAGTCTTTTAATTTAATATTTTATGATACTTAATAATTTTTAACATAACTTTTGATACTTAGTATAGAGTTGAAAAAATGCTTTCCACTTCCTCTAAGGATTTCTGTTCTTTTACAGAGATTATTTAGAAGCTCATTGTTGAATTTCCTAATGTTTGGGAATTTTCCAGATAGCTTTTAATTATTGATTTCTAATTCAATTCCAGTCAGATCAGAGCATGCACATTTTAAGAATATGGCCTTTTAAATATAGAGATTTATTTTAATGGCCAGCATTGGTGCTTAGTGAATGTTTCTTATGTATTGAAAAGTATGTGGATTTTTCTCTTTTTGAGTAGGTGTTAAATAAATGTCAGGTCAAATTAGTTGGTAGTATTATTCAGGTCCTTAACGTTTTTCTGTCTATTCTTTAAATTAATAAAAAAGAGACTAACAATCTATAATAATAAGAGTAATATGCAAATTGACCAAATGGCTGAACAGCAGAACGACCATCCAAATGATCTTACGGATGACCACACTATGACACACATTGGTGTCAGGCCAACCAAGGAGGGTGTGATGAGATTGGGGGGGAGCCCCACCACTGCCACATGATTGCCCCACAGAGGGAGGCCCAGGCCACCCTCTGCATGCAATTGATCACAGAGCCCTGGCCGGGGGGGTGAGGCCTCCCTCTGTGCGGTGATTGATTGCTGACCTTGTAATTGATTGCTCCAAAAAGGCAGAACCAGGTCAGCCAAGCGATCGCACCCCACACCTGTTGCCTGCAGAGGGAGGCGATCATTCGGGGGTGGGGGGCAGCAGCACTGCACAGATGGCAAGCAGGGGGAACAGCGGGACCAGCTGCTGGCATCCAGGGGAAGGAAAGCCCTGGTAAGCCCTGATTGCCAGCCAGGCCTAGGGACCTACCTAAGGGGTTCCGGACTGTGAGAGGGCACAGACTGAACTGAGGCACACCCTCCTGTGCATGAATTTCGTGCACCGGGCCCTTAGTTTATTATAATTGTAAGCTTGCTTATTTTTCCTTTCTGTATATGAGGTATCCTTTCGTGTATTTTGTTACTCTGTTTTAAGTGAATGCATTTTAGGGTTGTTATACCTTATTAATGAACTTACCCTTTATCATTGTGAAATGTCTTACTTATTTACTAGTAAGATTTTTGTCTGTAATTTACTATATCTGATATTAGGATAGCCATGTCATATTATAAGTGTTTACTTGGTTTGTGTTTTTTCAATCCTTTTTTTTAAAATTCTGTTTCTCTGTATTTAAGGTATATTTCTACTAAAAAATATATTGTTAGCGCTTTCTTTTTTACCCAATATGAAATCATTGCCTCTTAATTGGCTTGTTTAGACTATTATCTTCAATGCAATTCATTTGACGCTTTGGGGCTTAATATTACAATATCACTATTTATTTTCTAAGATTATTTCTATTTACCTAATTTCCTGATTTCTTTTGGATAAATTAAAAAATTTTCTATACTATATTTTATGTCTATTATACCTTTTTTTAAAAATATATATATTTTGATTGATTCAAGTGAGGAAGGAGAGAGAAATAGAAACATCAGTGATGAATGAGGATCATTGATGGACTCTTTGGTCGACTGCCTTCTGCACACCTCCTACTGGATTTGAGCCCACAACCCAAGCATGTGCCCTGACAGGGATTTGAACCATGACCTTCTGCTTCATAGGTCAATGATCAACCATTGAGCTGTGCTATACCTCTTTTTTAATGGTTACTCTAAAATTTGTTTATAGGATAAAGATCTAAAAATATATAATTCCACTTTCCTTGCTCTCACTCTTTCTGCTGTTGTTATGCCTTTTACTTGTATACTAGAGGCCTGGTGCATGAATTCGTACATGGGTGGGGTCCCTCTGGGTGGGCTTCAGGGGTAGGCCCAAAACCTGCAGTCCAACGCTGCCTGCAGCTCCTACCTGCTGTTCCCACTCGTCCCGGCCCCACTGTGCCTGCTGCAGGCTCTCATCCAATTAGTCCCAATCCAGAGAGGCTCATACTGCTGCTGCAGCACTTGCTAGCCATAAACCCTGCATCTGGCACCCTCCCAAGAGGAGTGGACTGTGGGATCAAGCTGAAACCAGCTCTTTGACATCCCCCAAGGGGTTCTGGATTATGACAGGGCAGAGGCTAGGCTGAGGGACCCCTCATGTGCATGATCGGGCTGGAGAGGGACTGAGGGAGGGCTCCAGGGCATGTCCAGCCCATCTTCCTCAGTTCTGATCAGCCGGACCTCAGCAGAAAGCTAACCTAATGGTCAAAGTATCTGTCCCCTGGTGATCAGTTCATGTCATAGCAACTAGTCAACAAGTTGACTGTCTGACCCCTGGTGGTCTGTGCACATCATAGCAAGTAGTTGAGCACCTTAGCATATCATTAGCATAATTCTTTTTTTAAAAAATTTTTAAAATTTTTTTACAGAGAGGAAGGGAGAAGGATAGAGAGTGAGAAACATCAATAAGAGAGAAACATCGATCAGCTGCCTCTTTCACACTCCTTACTGGGGATGTGCCGGCAACCAAGGTACATGCCCTTGACCAGAATCGAACCCGGGACCTTTCAGTCCGCAGCCTGACACTCTATCCACTGAGCCAAACCAATTAGGACATTGGCATAATTCTTTGATTTGTTGTTCAATTGTTCTCCTATTTGGTCTATTTGCATATTATCCTTTTATTATATAGGATATGTAACAAATGCCAATATGCAAACTAAAGTATTATTATTGGTTGTGTTTTAAATTGTCCACAGATAGAAAGCTATGAAAATGGTAAGATCAACCCAGTTTATTTCTCTTATTTTACAATCTTGCCCTTTGTTTCACATATTTTGTCTAGCATTCTACTTGTTTATGGTGGATTTACATGTCCATAGCTGTTATTTATTTATGGAAAGAAATAGAAGATCCAGTGAATTATTTATTTCATACTAGAGGCCCAATGCACAAAAATTTGTGCACTTGGGGGGTCCCTCAGCCTGGCCTATGCCCTCTCACAGTCTGGGACCCCTCAGGGGATGTCTACCTGCTGGCTTAGGCCCATTCCTCAGGCGATCGGGCCTACGCTGCCAGTCAGACATCCCTCTGGCAGCCCAGGAGCTCTCAGGAGATGTCCACTTGCCAACAGGGAGCAGGCCTAAGCTACAGTCAGACATCCTTAGCACTGCTAAGGAAGCAGGAAAGGCTCCCACCACCACTGCTGTACTGGCAGTCATTAGCCTGGCTTTGGCTGAGCAGTGCTCCCCCCTGTAGGAGCACATTGATCACTAGGGGGCAGCTACTGCATTGAGCAACTGCTCCCTGGTGGTCAGTGTGTGTCATAGTGACCAGTCATTTCCAGTCATTCTGCTGTTAGGGTCAATTTGCATATTACCCTTTTATTATATAGGATAGAGGCCTGATTCAGGGTGGGGCCCAGCTGGTTTGCCCTGAAGGGGGGTCTCACTGGGGTTCCTGGCCAGCCTGGGTGAGGGGCTAAGGGTGGTTTTCAGGCTGGCCACAGCCTCTTCAGGGAGTGGGGTCCTGCTGGGGTGCCTGGCCAGCCTGGGTGAGTGACTGATGGCTATCTGCAGGCTGGCTACAGCTCCTTCAGGGTGGGAATCTCTGCTGGGGTTCCTGGCCAGCCTGAGTGAGGGGCTGAGGGCCATTTTCAGGCTGGCCACGGTCCCTTCAGGGTGGGAGTCCCACCCTGGGGTGCCTGGCCAACCTGGGTGAGGGGCTGATGGCTGTTTGCAAGCTGGCCATGGCCCCCAGCCACCCAAGCTCCCTGCGAGGCTGGCTGGAAGCACGTATCTGGGATTTATTTATCTTCTATAATTGAAACTTTATTGCCTTGAGCAGAGGCCACAGCCAGCCTAGGCAGGCAGCTTCCTCCAATGCTGGGGCAAGGAAGCCTACTGTTTGCTCTAGCTCTGTGGCTGCCGGCTGCCATCTTGGTTGGGTTAATTTGCATATAATCGCTCTGATTAGCTGGTGGGCATGGCTTGGGATGTAGCAGAGTGACACAATTAGCATATTACTCTTTTATTAGATTAGATAGTACACTCTTCTGTTTTAGAATTTCCATTTGTTATCTTTTACATTTTCTACTTTCTCTGAAATTTCCCTTTTTGTTTATTGATTATAAGTCAAATATTCAGTTCATGAACATATTGTAGTAGCTACTTTGAAGTCCTTGCCTCTAGTTTCAACATTTGTATCACCTAATGGTATATTTCTACTGATTTATTTTCTCTTGATCTTGGGTCTCCCTTTTCTAGTATTTTGTTAATATTTTGCTTGTTTTTCTATACCGCTAATTTTTTTACTGTACACTGGACATTGCAGTTGATATGCTATAAAATTTTGTTATCTTCTGAACAGTGGTGATTTTGTTCTAGACACAGTTACATTATTGGCTGACTATCTTGATCTGTGTTGGCTTGCTTTTTACATTTTGTTAGTATTATAATTGTTTATGGGGGATTTTCATGACTGTAGCTATTATTTCTTCATGGCCAGAAATGGAAGTATCCAGTTAGTATGGAGCTGTTGATCTTTGACTTTATTCTTAAGTTAAAACTTCAGTTTGACTTTTACTTCTAAGGCATGGCCTACTTGAGGTTTCAGTGAAATGTTTAGTATGTTTATCTAGTTCCCCTAAGTTGATTAAATTAAAACTTCAAACACATTTTTTTCAGCAGTGGACAGATACAGGAAAAGTCTGTTCAGCCTTTTCAGTCTTCTAGCTTTTGGTTCTCACCAAACCCTTCTTTCTCACCAAACGTCTTGTTTCTACATTCACAGAGTTCACCCCAGGACAGAGGGGAATCTATCTACAGGTTTTGGAACATCACTCTCCTGTGGCGACCTCTTTCACGTGGTTTCTTTTTTAATTTTCAGTCACTCTGAAGCTTTGAACGCTATCCTCTTACACATCACATCAATAAGATTCTACTGTGGTCCTTTCTTTCAAGAGGCAATATCTCCAGTTCTCCCTGCTTTTATTGGCTTGTCATAATCTTTAACTTTTAAAAAATATCCTACCAAGAATTTACATATTTTAAAAACACTGTTTAGTGTTTGATGCAATCCAATTTGCCATTCCATTGTTTTCTGTTTATTTTTTGAAATGATGCACAGAGAGCATACTGCTCATTTCTGGAAATAATTTCTTATTACAAAGTATTTATTGTATCTGAAGAGATTTAGCATTGTAGTGGTAACTTTTTTTTAGATTCTCCAAGTTTTCCTTCTTATATATAATCTTATATATAACTAGAGGCCCGGTGCACAAAATTTGTGCACTCAGGGGGTCCTCTGCCCAGTCTGTGCCCTCTCGCAGTCTTGGACCCCTCAGGGGATGTCCACTTGCTGGTGTGCCTGTCCAGCCTGGGTGAGGGGCAGAGGGCCATTTCAGGCTGCCCACAGTCCCTTCAGGGTTTGGGTCCCTACTGGGGTGCCTGGCTGGAAGCTGATATCTGGGATTTATTTAACTTCTATAATTGAAACTTTGTTGCCTTGGTCCCCCACTCAAAGCCTGGATTGTCCCTGGCAACCCAAGGTCCCAGTTTGGCAGGTTTGTTTATCTTCTATAATTGAAACTTTGTAGCCTTGAGTAGAGCTCAGGGCCCAAAGGGCCCCGGCTTCCTCCATAGCCCAGGGCAACTCCAGCTCTATGGCCCCTGCCATCTTAGTTGAGTTAAGTTGCATATCTGCTCCTGATTGGCTGGTGGGTGTAACGGAGTGAGGGTTAATTTGCATATTTCTATTTTATTAGATTAGATAAGGAATTAAAGAGAAAAAGTTATAGTACTAACTTTCCTCTAAATTGCCTTTCCTTTCTTAATTAGTCATACAAACTGAATTTCTTAACCTGAAGGAAACCTAAAATCTTGCCCTTCTGCGATGTTTGTTATTATTTTTTTGTTTGTTTGTTTTTAAATATATTTTATTGATTTTTCACAGAGAAGAATAGTGAGGGACAGAGAGTTAGAGACATCGATGAGAGAGAAACATTGAATCAGCTGCCTACTGCACACTCCCCACTGGGAATACGCCCACGACCAAGGTACATGCCCTTGACCGGATCGAAACTGGGACCCTTGAGTCTGCAGGCCAAAGCCTTATCCACTGAGCCAAAGCAGTTAGGGCTGTTTGTTGTTTTTTAAAAATAAATTGGACTAAGAAAGAAATACAGTACACCCAAAAGAATTTAACTGACCTATATATTCCATTTATAGTATTTAGAAATAAGTTAATTCTTAACTTAAATTAGATATGAGACACGTTTAGAAGATGCAGTTTTCTATGAGAGCTCCTAGAAGACTAAATGAACCTTGTTTTCATTTTTGTACTGTCTCTCTAGCACATATATGAAATGGATTGAATATAATTGTTTAACAAAAGTTAAGGAAGATTGAATATCTATATTTTCCTTTTTATTTTTCTATAATATTTACTTATAAATATAATTTTAAAGCATGGCAATGTTTCATTATTGTTTTATAGTGACTACCTATTTGCTCCCCAATATTTTGGGGATTTATAACACTAGGAGGCAAGTAAATAATTGCAAGAACATCATTTTACCATGTTCATGTCATGACAGTTAAGAAAAGACCAATTGCCCTAACTGGTTAGAGCGTTGGCCTGCGGACTGAAAGGTCCCAGGTTTGATTCCGGTCAAGGGCATGCACCTTGGTTGCGGGCACATCCCCAGTAGGGAGTGTGCAGGAGGCAGCTGATCGATGTTTCTCTCTCATCAATGTTTCTGACTCTCTGTCCCTCTCCCTTCTTCTCTGTAAAAAATCAATAAAATATATTAAAAAAAGAAATGAATGATTGTATAGGAATTAAAAACAATAAAGTGAATATACAATTATTTTAAATCAAATGAAAAGTTTTGCTTAACTCATATTATTTTAAGAAGACTGAGTCTTTAAATGCACAATGAGTACCTTTGAATTTGTAGTTTCATTTATCATGAAAAGGTGTTAGAATCTTTCTATGAAATAAAAATAACTTCCAAAATGATAGTTTTATCTCTCATTCAATAGGTAGAATATGCAATATTCCAATTGTATCACAGAAAATGGAATATTTTTCCACTTGAAATGAATACACATGCATACACACATATTCACACACACACAGCAAGCAAAATTCAACCAGAAAAGGCTGTTTGTCCCAATAGACTTTTTCTTTTCTATAAATACTGTTGTACTAAAGAAACCCTTAATTGTTTAAGTACCGCTGCATATCTACCTTAACATCTTGTCTGATAAACTTATCTACTCAACTGTTATTCCTTGGTTGCAAGGTGATTCAGTGATGTCTAACTTCCTGATCTGTTTCAATTTATGCTTCCCCTGTTATCTATGTAGCACTGAAAACAGCATTTGAAGTGACCCAAGCTCTACCTCATTTTCTCTCTGCTTTAATTAAGTCATGTATTGACATTTGATGCAATTTATAGCTGATAAATTCAGATTTGTCTTATGCCAGACCATGCACTCTTTCATCTATTCCTTCTCAGTTTAGTTTTCATTCCAGAAAGCTCCATTAAGAGGTCATTAATTAAAATGTTGTGTAAACATAATAAACAGTCTTAAACAGGCTTAAAAGTAAAATTGGTCTTTTGAATGTAGCTTTCACTGGTAAGATGACTTTTACATCAATGTGTGCATAGTTCTAGATATTGGTGCACTCACAAACACAAAAATGCTACTAAATGCATTTACACACATAAGCATCCGACAGTAAGCCTTATAACAATGTGACATTGACTTAAAATTTTTAGTAATTGTGCTTTATAATACAGCTAGTATTTCTTTAATCATTTGATCATTTCACACTTACCTTACATAGTTGGTAATAATATATAGAACAGGTGCAAACTTTCACAATAATAGATAATCTTGAATTTGATGTGTCTAATTAATTTGCAGTGAAACAAATTAGTTTTGCTCTTCATTACTCTCCAATAGAAAGAAGATATTATATTTCACTATATTTTTTGTCTGGAAGAACAATAGAGCATTACAGGTCACTCACAACAATTTTGTCTATGCTATAATTAGTGCAACTCAGAACATTGTTTCAAAAATAGCAGCATAAGGAAGATTAATACACCTATGGTAATAAATATTGCACTATATTAAATATGTTTTTTTATTAACCTTTCACACAAATGAAGAAATGTTCCTTTCTCTTTGTTCTATGAGGTATTATTT